>SJYQ01027123.1:167842-202781 GCA_006410935.1 Redunca redunca
CATGGGCCCTCCACCCCTCCCCACACACCTTCCTACACACCTCTTCCACCTGGGTGTTCATCTGTGACCTTTATCATATCCTTTAAAAAAATATTTGTTTATTGCTTCCTTTTGGCATAAGAGCTTAGTTGCTCCAAGGCATGTAGGATCTTAGTCCCTCAACTAGGAATCAAACCCACGTCCCCTGCACTGGAAGGAGGGTTCTTTTCCACTATGGCTTATCATAGGATATTGAATATAGTTGTCTGTGCTGTACAATAGGACCTAGTTGTTTATCCTTTCTATTTATAATAGTTTGCATCTGCCACTCCCAAACTCCCAGGCCAGCCCTCCCCATCACCCCTCCCCCTTGGCAACCACACATCTGTTCTCCATGTCTGTTTCTGTTTCATAGATTCATCTGTGTCATATTTTAGATTCCACATAAAAGTGATATCTTATGGTATTTGTCTTTCTCTTTCTGACTTTCTTCACTTAGTATGATAATCTTTAGGTCCACCCGTGCAGCTGCAAATGGCATTATTTCATGCTTTTTATGGTTAAATAGCAGGAGATCTTGCCCAGAGAATCCCAGGGATGGGGGAGCCTGGTGGGCTGCTGTCTGTGGGGTCGCACAGAATCAGACATGACTTAAGCGACTTAGCAGCAGCAGCAGCAGGAGATCTAGGTTTGACCCCTGGTTTGGAAGATCCCCTGGAGGAGGGAATGGGAACGCACTCCAGTATTCTTGCCTGGAGAGTCCCCATGGACAGAGAAGCCTGGTGGGCTACAGTCCACAGGGTCATAAAGAGTCGGACATGACTGAGTGACTAAGCACAGCACAGCCCAGTATTACAGACAGAGGTACACTCACACATCTTCTTTATCCATTCATCTGTACACGGACATTTAGTTTGCTTCCATGTCTTGGCTATTGTGACTAGAACTGCTGTGAGCATTGGCGTGCATGAGTCTTTTTGGATTATAGTTTTGTCTGGGTATATGCCCAGGAGCGGGATTGCTGGATCATTGCAATGCTGCACAGGGGGTGACCAGATTCTCAGGGCCCAAGACAGCTGCCAGGCAAGCCTCTCTCTGTTAGCTCTTCTCCGAGCTCCTGGACACTGGCAGGATCCTTATGATGATCATCTCAGACAGAAGAACAAGTGAGTTTTTGTTTTGATTGCCAATTATTGTTCATGTCGCTTAGGGCTGAGATTGAGTTTTTAAATCACAGTAGATGCCTTTGAAGAAGCTTAGGACCAAAAGACAGATTTTCCCCCAAGGTCTATAACCAGCTAGTGGCAGAGTTTGCATTCATTCCTGTCTCTACCACACCACCCTTTATTTCTCTCTACAGTGTCTACATACTAGTTGCTCAACAAATTGTTATTGGTTTAATCTTATGCAGTTAAGTGAATCATCATATGAGTTAATCTTGTCACAGCATTTGGCTCTGCTGCAAAGCTCCTGCCCAGGGAGTAACTCCAGTTCAGACACGAGCCCCCTCATCCCTCTTCTGAAGGCTGGCTGGAGCTGTGAGGAAGCCCAGGCTGCCATCCCTGCATCCTTGAGACCGAGGGGCGGTACAGCAGAGGAGAACCATCCCCCTGACCATCTGTCCAACCTCTCTGGGTTCTGTTCACCTTCCCTGGGAGATACTCATCCTCCCAAGGGTGTGGAACTGAATGCAAGTCAATCAGTTCACTCATGTGATCGGCATTTTCTGGTGCCTCCTCTGGGTCTGGTACAGTGCTGGGCTGGGAGTATAGAGATGCAGGACATGGCTCTTATTCCTTCCAAGGATCTCAAGGATGGAAGGATGTGGCTGACCAGGGTGGAGCTTTCATAGGCCTGATGAGCAGAATGCAGTCTTGCCTAATTGAGGAGTAGGTAGAGCCTGAAGAACCCCTCGTTCATTCCCTGGGGAGGTTCCTAGACCAGGGAGTCTCAGCAGTGGTGCCCCACCCTCAAGGACTAGCATCACATCTAGACTTATGACAGGTAGCTAAGGTGGAGCTGGTGGGAACCACTCACTGCACTATAACCCAGGACATGCTGGTGTGCCTCAGGGGCGCCTCCGTTACTATGGAGATGAGATGCTGGCACCATCAGATCTAGGAGCTGGAAAAAGGCCTGAGCCTTGTTAGGGGAATAGGCACAAAGGCTGGTCGCAGCGATGTCATCTAAGCTGCATCAAGTTACAGAGCCCTGAAGAAGTCCAAAGCTGAGGGGAGCGAGCCCTCCTCTCAGGGACACAGTTGCTGCTGCTAAGTCGGTTCAGTCGTGTCCGACTCTGTGAGACCCCATAGACGGCAGCTCACCGGGCTCCCCCGTCCCTGGGATTCTCCAGGCAAGAACACTGGAGTGGGCTGCCATTTCCATCTCCAATGCATGAAAGTGAAAAGTGGAAGTGAAGTTGCTCAGTCGTGTCTGACTCAGTGACCCCATGGACTGCAGCCCACCAGGCTCCTCTGTCCATGGGATTCTCCAGGCAAGAGTACTGGAGTGGGGTGCCATTGCCTTCTCCACAGTAGGGAGGTCCTATTCAAAATGAGTCTGGGCGAAGGAACCTGGGCCACCATTGTCACATGGAAGTGGGTGCAGTGATCACAGGAGCTCCCTGCCTGACCCTGGGGTCCCCTCAGAAGCCAGGGATTGAGGAGGAAGGGGAAGCCGGGTGATCTCAGTGGGCGCTCCAAGCACTCTCTTGAGTGCTGGCATCCATGGGTCTGAGCTTTCCAGCCTGCAGAGTCTTTCACCCACCCCCACCTGGGACCTGGTCTGTGTCCCTTGAAGACAGCCCTCGTTGATAATGAGTGAGGCCTGGAAGCAACCTCTGCCACTCGATTGTACCGTTATTCTGAATATCCTTTGTGCATTTACAAGCCCTCAAACCTGACCGGGAGTTCTGAGTTCTGGCCGAGCACATGCGGGAAACCTGTATAGAACAGAACTATTCAAGTTCAGGAAGATCTGGGTGGGAGATCCACACCTGCTTTCAGGCAGGCGGGTACCAGTGACCCTATAACCCAGTCCGAGGTGGGAGACTCAAGGGTCTCAGCTTCTGAGCTGAATTGGAAAAGAATGAAAAGTTATTCAGGAAAAGGTGGGTGGGGACGGATGTGTAGGAGAAGGGGATTAGGCAGAAGGGTCCCTGTGGGCAGGGGGTGGAGTTCAGGGAACCTGGGGTAGAGCTGCTCAGTCTTTATTTTCGAAGTTGGTAAATATCCCAAGACACTCGGAAAGTTTCTAGAGAGACTTGTCTATCATTAAGGCATTCAGTCATTCAGCAGACGTGTATCGAGAGCCCACAGTGTAAAGGCAAAAGGAATTAAGAGAGTAATAAGGCTTGAGAGAAAGAGGTAAGGGAGATTAAGAGGTACAAACTTTCTGCTGCAAAATGAATGAGACTTGGTTGGTTATGAAATGTACAGGTGGGGAACATAGAAAAAAAGAAAAAAAGAGAGAGGTATAGTGTAAATGTGTCCAGTTTTGCTGCATATCAATTATACCCCCATGAAGCTAAACAATTTTTCCCTAATGTTGCAAACTGGAAAAAAAAGTAGATAAGACTTATTCTCTGTCCTCAAGGAACTCACAGTTTAGCAAATATTATTTATAAAGGAACATGTGCAGTGATAGACGTTAGAACACAATGTTACAGGAACACGAAGAATGGAGTGATTACTTGTGATTAAGCAGGTCAGGAAGGCCTCACGGGGAAGAGATTTTGAAATTACCAGATAGAATGGGAAAGGGCCATTTGCATTTCCAAGATGTTTAAACATGTCCAGACTTATTTTAGTTTGCCCTATTTGCAAGAATGCTTCAACTGTTGAGATGCTTATAAATTAGATGTTAATTAATGAAGTGAAAATGACGCAGGGAAGAGATCCAGATTGCTTTTTGAAATGGTGTGGTAGAAATGAGCTCCTTTCTAACTTCAAGTTATGTAAATGTTATTTAATATGTAAATATATTCTAACAGATAGGGTGTATTTATAATGCCAACAAATATTCTATTTAAGATAATGTATATTTAAGTTCATGCATTTCTAGTTTTTTTAAAAAATAATTTCCTCAATATTAATGTTTTTCTTCTCTTGTACATAAGTGTAGTGTATTTGCTATAGCACAGTTTCTCAAACTTGATGGGCCCTACTCTGCTTTCATTTTCTACCCTCGCTTTAAAAAATATTTTTATTGGATCATAAGATACATACTTGTACAAATCTTAAGGGTATCATTCAATTAATTTTTACACGTGTATCTGTTTATGTTAACTACTGGCTTGCAGCCATGAAATTAAAGGACGCTTACTTCTTGGAAGAAAAGCTATGACCAATCTAGATAGTATATTCAAAAGCAGAGACATTACTTTGCCGACTAAGGTCCGTCTAGTCAAGGCTATGGTTTTTCCTGTGGTCATGTATGGATGCGAGAGTTGGACTGTGAAGAAGGCTGAGTGCCAAAGAATTGATGCTTTTGAACTGTGGTGTTGGAGAAGACTCTTGAGAGTCCCTTGGACTGCAAGGAGATCCAACCAGTCCATTCTGAAGGAGATCAGCCCTGGGATTTCTTTGGAGGGAATGATGCTAAGGCTGAAACTCCAGTACTTTNGTTTCCAGAACCTTCCAAGGCTCCTTCATGCCACCTCCCAATTAATACCAAGTCCTGCTGAAGTGACCACTGTTTTGAGTGTATCACCATGGATTAGCTTTGCCTGTTTCTGAACTTTACATAAATGCATGTACTTTTTTTTTTTTTTTTTTTAAGTCTGNTTTTTTTTAAGTCTGGCTACTTTCCTCAACATTGTCTCTAAGACTGAACCCATGTCCCAGTCAGTTTTTTCTTTTTCGCTGATATGTTATTCATGAATATACTAAACTTAGGTATCTGTTTCTGTTGGTGGCATATTTCCAGTTTGGGGCTACCATGAACAAGTCTTGGAGATGTCTTCAGTGGACACATGCATTGATTTCTCCAGGGTAAATAGGAGTGGAATTGCTGGGTTACAGGGTAGACATATGTGGGACTTTAGTAAAAACTGCTACTGAGTTTTCCAAGTGCAACAATTTAAACTCTTCACAGCTGGGATGAGAGATTTGATATCCTGTCTTTTCAATGTTAGCCATTCTAGAGAGTGGGTAATATAGCTCATTGATTTGATTTTCGTTTTGCTGATGACAGTGATGAGAACCTTGCTGGCGGCCAGTTGGGTATCCTCTTGTGAAAGGCCTGCTTTAATATTCTGCCCACTTTTTAAATTGGGTTGTCCTTTCTCACTGAATTGGATGGTCCTTTGACAGATGCGTGTATTGTGCGTCTTCTCTCTGTCTTCAGAGTGCCTCCCACTCTTTCAGTGGTGTCTTTGTCTTGGAAAGAAGTTCTTGACTTCAATAGCATTCAACTGGAGAAGTTTTTTCTTTTGTGATTAGTGCATTCTGTTTCCTTTTAAATGAATATTTGCCTCTTCCAGAGAAAACTTCTAATGAAAGTGTCAAAGATTGTAACATTTCTCATAGAACCCTCAAACCCCTATGCATGCACTTCTAGATTGCCACCTGAGGGCCACGCTCTACTGTGCTGTTGCAGAACATTCTAGCCATAGATAGATCCCCCCAAACAACACCGCAAGATAGCCACGGTAGGATTCCATTTTAAGCCAAAGAGGCAACAGGTTTAACTTTAAAGAAGCAGCTGCTTAGAATCATCATATAGTAAATAAATATAAAATGCTGCTGCTGCTAAGTCGCTTCAGTCATGTCCAACTCTGTGCGACCCCATAGACGGCAGCTCACCAGGCTCCCCCATCCCTGGGATTCTCCAGGCAAGAACACTGGAGTGGGTTGCCATTTCCTTCTCCAGTGCATGAAAGTGAAAAGTGAAAGTGAAGTTGCTCAGTAAGTGTCCGACTCTTCCTGACCCCATGGACTGCAGCCTACCAGGCTCCTCCGTCCATGGGACTTTCCAGGCAAGAGTACTGGAGTGGGTTGCCATTGCCTTCTTGGTAAATATATATTAAATAAGTATTTTTGCCCCATTATATTTCAGAGATTCAATAATATGGGAAAGTTCTGAAAAAAAAAAAAAGTGTGAGATGAGAAAATCAATTCACTTGAAAACGCTGGAGCAAAACCTTGGTCCTTCCCCATCTGTGCCTAATTAGGAACACTCATCTCTCCCCTTGACTACTTTTATCACTACTCCAACACACACATATACACACACACATACCACACACACACGGCACTAGTCCCAAGGAAAAAACTCAACCGAGATATTTACGACTTCTGAAACCTGCTCCAGCTTGACAGTCCACAAACATAACAGATGGTCTGTAATAACTGAACTGTTGTTGAATGTGTCTTCAGTGGTTAATTACACACTCATTTCTTAAAATTTAAAACACATGGAGAGCAATTATTCTCACCAAAGGAACATACTCATATTTTCATATTCTGTAAGTCATATTATCATACAGTTTTAGATAGACATAGATAGATGATAGAGAACAAGATAGATAATAGATTTCGAACAGTTAGATGTATTTAAAACACAATTACCATTTGTGATATCAAACATAACTTTTAATTTTCAAGTCTCTGAAAAACTTATAAATGTCAGGGTCTTGGGTAGTAGCCTGCCTTTCTTCATGATACCTTAAAATTCAGAGTTGTCTTGCTATGCAGATTTTTTGTATAAATAGGATTTCATAATCTACAAAACGTTTCTCTCTCTAGCAAGTTTCCAACTAGAAAGCAAGAGACATACCAAGAATGCATATGCCTTACAAGGGTCAGAGCAAATCACTGAAATATTTGAAACTGTTTTAAAACTGGACAGAGAGACCTCTTAATATTCAGATGAAGTTAATTCACAATACTAAAACTGTCTTCGTTTTAGTATGATCTTTTCCCAATTCATCATGATTATTTTGAGGGGAAAAAAAGCCCTCAGTGCAGGAATATTGTGTCTTTATTTTTCACTTGTTCATTTTTAATCCCTCGCTTATAAAAATTTTTGTTCATATGTAAATAATAAATGCAACCACAGTTACATATGCTTTGACAGAAGGGAGTATGGAGAGCAGTGTGTCTTAAAAGAAGGAAGAGAGGAATTTAGGAAAGTTGGGCTTCTCTGGTCACTCAGACATTAAAGAATCTGCCAGCAATGCAGCGCTGGAGACCTGATCAATCCCTGAGTTGGGAAGATCCCCTGGAGAAGGGAATGGCTACCCACTCCAGTATTCTTGCCTGGATTACTCTGTGGATGGAGGAGACTGGCGAGCTAAAGTCCATGGGATTGCAAAGAGTCAGACATGACTGAGCAGCTAACAGTTACAGAGCCATAGAATGACTCTTGAAAATCAGTGGGTTCTTCACTTGCCCATGTCTGCTCTTCCTGGATTTTCTTTTTCCGTTCTCTTCACTGCTGTTCTGTTCTCCAAAATGTCTTCATGGGTGTCTTATCACTGGTACAACCAGTGGAGGTGGAATCTAGAAGATCCCTTTAATACCAACACTGCAGAATTCACGTCTATTCCTGGGCTCCGTGTCAACAGATCACCCACCAATAACAAAATACATGAGAGACTGCTTAGGGTAGATACTTGAAAAGCGTCAGGTCAGGATACCTTGTATTAGTAGGAAAGCTCTGGAAGTCTGACTTGGGTAGCAGACAGACAGAAAATTTGGTCGTCTTTGGTTTAGCTTTGAATTTCTAATGAAGGTTGGGTTTTTAGTCATCCATTCCATATTGCACTGTTCCTTCTTGTGCCTAAGTACATTTCATTCTGTTCTTGGAGCAGGACTAAAGTTCAGATTGCAAGGAGCCTAATAATGCCAGATTTTGAACAATTCGATTCTGCAGGGTTTTAGTTCAATAATTAGTATAGAACTGAACCAGCTCAGTTGTTCTTCCTCACATGCAATTCACAAGGATACTTTAGTTTCTGGGAGGAAGCGGTGAGGGGCAACTTAGAACTCCACTATGTTTTTTTTCTTCTAGACTTTTCCTGAAACTTAACAACTGATTGTTGAACAGTGTCCTCCGATTCTGATAATTAATTTGCCTGTTTACAAAAGAAAAATGAAATACAGAGATAACAGTCTGAGCTGAAGAAATCATGTATTATTCATCCAACCAAAAAACTCTTCGCTATTGCTAAGATAATGGGCTAGACTTTTCAATCCTGCCAAGTTTTTTTTTTTCTTTTTAATTCTTTCCCAAAGGGCTATGCTTATTTCTTTTTCACAGTATTATCAGACACATTTTCTACTTCAAGACTTGTTTCTCAGCAAGTTTAAATTAGGAAGACACTTTTCTTAAGCAAGAAAGCATTTAGGATTTTTTAAAGTTTGAGTCTTTCCATCAGAGGAAAGGAGAGAGAGGGGAAGGGAATAGAAGAAGGAGAAAGTGTGTGTGTTATCTTGACAGATGTAGGGACCTAATACAGGGGAGGAAAAAATACATTTTCAAGAAAATTGCAATAGTTTTGATAGGTCTTTTGTTAGTGGGTATTGGAAAAGTGCTGGTCTTCTTTGGGTGTGGTGTGGACTAGATCTGGTGCAGGAAGCTTGAGAAACGTAGTACCTAAGGTCTCTGATCACTTTGCTGGGGTGAAGGTGTGTAGGCTAACCCGGAAACTTTATGGTCTTGTTACGACTGCTTTGTTCAAAATGTCTTTACCAGCTACATTTTTGTTGCACTAGCTTCCAGTTTTGTTTCTTAAGGGCTTCAAGTCAAAATTGCGATACTGCTGACATTGTCACTGGCAAAAGCTTGATGCTTCAACAGTCAAAATTCAGACACCCCATGTGAGTAGAAAAGGTAAGGCTCGTCTTTAACTGAGACTTAGTCTTATTTTGATGGGCAACTCCTGATGTTTGCTCTGGTTCACAAGGTCTCTGAGGACACTGTAGAACACACGAGGAAACACTGCTTTACTTGCACATGGGTGAAGTCAACAGCCGCCTACATATTCAATTAAAAGTTCCTGAAGTTCCCTTATTTTAATATTGTTTGCACTGTTTTGGACTTGCGCTTTGTCAGAGCTGGCGTTCTTGCCTTGTGGCTAGTATTTTCCTTGCAGCCTCTGAGTTTGCTCATTGCTGTGTCTCCTCTGTTAGCTCTGTTTCCACAATTGGTAGTGCTTCTAAATTTGGGGCTGCTCCTTCATGACACTGTTTTTCTGATAGGTTGGGTAATTTTTAGTTGCTTTTCCATATTAATATCTATCTTCAAGGTGAAGGGAGGTGAGACAGGTGAATGGAGAAGACTTGTCCTTGAATGGGTGGTTGTTGGTGCTAATCTGTACATGTGGGATTCATCATCCTCTCTACTTCTAACATTTGATAATATTTGTTTTCAACATTAATATTTGCTGTCTGTCTTAGGGTAGGTGGAACTTGCCATTCTTGGTAAGAGAAAACATTGCACTTGCTCGAGGCTGACTTTGGTGATAGGAGTGTGAGTAAGTGTGATAAAAGTGGTAAGAATATGTGAATAAAGTCTAATCACTAGCACAGAGCAGGGCTTTCCTTCTTAAATCAGCATACCATCTTAACTTCTTTTTTGCCACTTCTTTCCAGCAAGTCGTTTCCCTGCCTAACCTTTCTCCCGTGGCCACTGTGTGTTCCCTCAAAATGTTTACGAGCGTCATTATGGAGAGATCCCAGAATAACAGCTTTAAAGCCAATATTATTGTTGGTTCAAACTGCCATTTTGTGTGATCACATGGGATGTGCAGTAGAATCCTCAAGGTTACACCACGGATACTTGTCTTATGTTAGGCGAATGTCCTACAATGTCTCTTGGAAATATATGGTCCATTATCTGGGACACATAGATGCAGAAGTCATCCAGATTAGCTACATCTTAATCTGGGAGTAAAGTAGGAGGGGAACTTGGGGCCCATCCATTTTTATGAGCAGCTCAGAACTGAGAACTGTTTCTACTTTTCAGTTACAATTAATATAAAACAAAATTCTTCTGTTAATAATAATTTTCAATTATTTGAAAATTTGAGCCCTATGTCTGGATTTAGAACAGTGATAAATTTTATTTCTCTGCATCAGACTTTCTGGGGGCACGCCTTGCTAAAGTGCATATCTGTGGGATACATCCACAAATTGGAGCTCTGTGTGACAGTGTTGGGCCAGGGATCTCCTTTAGTAAAAGAGAACTCCAAATAGTCTTTTGAAAAATGAATTTTTTGGAATTATTGATCTACTGATTTCTTCCCTGTTCCTGTTAGACATCAATTTGATTGACACTTCAAATAGGGAAGCATATACTCGTATTTAATATATGGCTCCAAAGGGACTTCTACAAGGGGCCAAATGACAGAGAACCTTCAAGGCCAAGGTAAAATGTTTGGGTTTTATTCCAACTGTGAAAGAGATGAGTTTTTAAATAGGTCTGTAGGTAAGAAATGTGATGTAATGTGATGTGATTCTTTTAAGGCTCTGTACCTAGCATTGGTTTTGTAATTTGTTATTCTTTTTGCTAAAGAAGGCCCCAGGTTGGATGTCTTAGACCTGCAAAGTCCCGGTCTGCCTGGTGATATGGTGGATAAAAGGCCTGCCAGGGGGGCTGGCACACACGGCTCTCAGGAAGTGGGGTGCTCCCACTCTTTCTACTCGTCTTGACAGCTTTATCTCACCCTAAGTATTAATACTTCTTAATCTCCAGCTCAGTGACTGTCATCAAGAGACATTCTTAAATATTTGTTGAATGACTGATGGAAAGCAAGACAGGAGGGAAAGAGGACTGACTCATTGTTATTTTTCTTTATATACCACTAAGAGTACCAAGTAGCTGGCTTTTCACATATTTTAACTCTAAAAAATGCAGACCAATCTCATACTGATGCATAGCAGAGCCTCCTCAATGTGTATTACTCTGGTTTTCAATGGACAGAGTAAAAAGTGGTAGATAAGAATTTTATTGGGAAAATACTACTGATTTGCCAAAATGCTAGAAACTCATGACAGTATGTTAATAGAGGCAGTCTGTTTTCTTGATTATGAGGCTGATAGAGTAGTGACCTTTTTTTTAGGAAACCTTCACATTTTTTCAAAGAAATTACCAGGAAGAAATAGGAGTTCTCTTGTTTATGTATATAGCATATATGTCTTCCACTCCCCCCAAAAAACATCTTAGATATTTTGCAAACATTAATCAATATTATTTGATCCCAATATTACTCTAAATAAAAACTTTTAAAATTGCCCTGTCTTCACAATGTGAATTTTGAATCCAGAAATGCTCTGACAACCATCTCGGCAGAAATACAAAATTGGGTTGTTTTTTTTTTTAAAAAAAGAAGCTTCCTCTTCTGATTACTGGGATGGGATTCCCACTTTTTCCTACCTTTCTGACTATCCTTGTTCATCTCTTTTTGGACTCCTATTATTTTTCCCCCTTAAACTCAAAATCACCTCAAACAGTTACTGCAGCCATAAAATTAAAAGACTCTTGCTCCTGGGAAGAAAAGCTGTGACAAACCTAGACAGCATATTAAAAAGCAGAGACATCACTTTGCCAACAAAGGTACATCTACTCAAAGCTATGGTTTTTCCAGTAGTCGTGTATGGACATGAGAGTTGGACCATAAAGAAAGCTAAGCATCAAAGAATTGATGCTTTTGAACTGTGGTGCTGGAGAAAACTGTTGAGAGTCCCTTGGACAAAAAGGAGATCAAACCAGTCAATCCTAAAGGAAATCAACCGTGAATATTCGTTGGAAGAACTGATGCTAAAGCTCCAATACTTTGGCCACCTGATGCAAAGAACTGACTCAGTGGAAAAGACCCTGATGCTGGGAAAGATTGAAGGCAAAAGGAGAAGGGGACAACAGAGATTGAGAGGCTTGGATGGCATCACCAGCTCAATAGACACGAATATGAGCAAATGCCAGGAGACAGGGAAGGACAGGGGAGCCTGGCATGCTGCAGTCCGTGGGGTTGCAATGAGTCAGACGTGACTTAGCAACTGAACGACAAAAATTCAGACATTTGCTAGGCTTATGTCCAAAGTTTCTTTCCTACTTTCTATGTTCTCCCTGGAAAGTTGCACCCATGTCTGTAGCTTCATCAGCCCCCAGTGTCTCCAGGTCTCCATCTCGAGCTCCAAGCCCGTTCTTGCTCTAATGAGACTCACAGTCTGGTGCTCCTGGGAGTTTAAGACTCAACTTGCAAGAGCTCATGAATATAGTCAAGAGTCAGCTGGTTTAAGATCTTTAAGAAGGAGTGCTGTGTTCTAGCCATGGGGCTCCAGATGAAGCTGATGGTACAGAAATGGAAGCCAAAAAGATGCACACAAACATACTGTCTCATGGTGAAATGATACAAAGATGGATAATACTTCCTAATTAGTTTCTTCAGTTGAAAATGGTACAGTTAACGTGAATTAATTATTTCTATGTTCACTAATTGAGTTGTCTATCCCCCATTATTCTGAATTAGAGTGATTCTTCTTTCCAATCTTTCCCTTCAAAATAAACTTCTGATAATTATTTTTGAATCACATTATACCTGAAAGCCCTGTGAAAAGTAACTAAGAACACTGTGTTCCAGGATTAAAATGACATACAAACTCCAGATTAAAATATAATTCCTCATTTCAAAGCTTGAATAGAATTGTATCTGATAAAATTCAGGTCATTGAAAGAAACTTCGAAAAAGAACATTCTCTATAACAAGTAGCACTTTTATTCAATTATTGGTTCAGTTAGTTTTCACCCACTTTAAATGTTGAGTTTAACACCCTCAGTTATTAACAATCCTGGTAACATGTGGAAATTACAAATTTCAGGTAGATTGCAATTAGTTATGAAGGACTTTAACCGCCATCTCCCTATAATGTTTGTCCCCATCCTCCCATTTCTAATCTTCTCTGATTCATTCCACAATCACTACCCCAATATCCATGAGGCAAGAACAAACAAACAGAGCTTAAATATAAGCCTCAAAAGATCCATATTTTAACAAACATTGAGGAAAGAACTTCTTTGTGGTTCATAACTTAAAAATGAATTGAGGTTGAATTTCTAAAACTGTTTCAAGTGGATACAAAAAACACCATCTCCAAATCCAGTTTTTGACACCAATTCTAAAGATAATCGATGCTCATGATTCTCTGAGCTGTGTTCCTTCATCGTAGAACTTTTGTCTTTCCAGGAACAGTAAAGCCACTGAAGGACCTGTTCAGCCCTTCTAATCAAAAATGTGCCTGAGTGATCTATCAAGTACCTCTTGACACATGTGACTCACAAATCCTTGAGATGTTTTTAAGTGAGCCTTAACTCTGCGGGCCTGATGACTACATTCTGATAGGAATGGAGGTATCTCTTCAGGGCACTGTCATTTTATATAGTTCAAATAAACTGTGACTGCATAGGTGGTATCATGTGAGAAAGATTATTTGGGGATGTAGACACTTCAAAAGAAAAAAAAGACAAGCATCTGTAGTTGTATTATGAAACTAAAGCAAGACAAGAATCAAATCTAGCTTGGAATCACCCGTTGAAGAACAATTTTGAATGAAGAAGAAAAGATGGTGCAGCAGAAATGATTCATTTGTCCTCAGCATCTGCAGATGGCTCCCCAGAGCTCCCCTCCCCACTCCTCTCTGCTATGTAATTAAGCAGAAAGAGGGGGCCCATGTTAAAAAAAATCCTGCAAAATTCTTTATAACTGAGGCCACTAGCCAAAGTCGGAATAACACTTGAGAACGGCTGCAAGTCACACAAGAAAACCTTCCAATTCAGCCCCACTGGGAAAAGACTATTCTTTTACCTTCAGAACATCAGTTTCTGAGTGGAGGGTAAAATATTAATATGAAAGGAGGCACAGATGTGCAGGCTCCTCTCATAGAGCCTTCTGGGAAAAAAACAGCTTGCTCACCAAATTAAAGACCTCTGTCTGGAAGAGATTGCCAGTCTCAGTGTTCAAAGAATAAAGTCTGCAAGTGAAATATGCATTTAAGACTAGGAAAAAGAAATTAAGTTAGATTAAATAGAAAATAGACTTGAAGATAAAGTAATCTTGTATATTACATTTTTAGGAGATAAAAACATGAAAAGTAGTGGATGGAAAATAAATTTTCTGCTATCAGAGTAGATAAAATATCTAACACTAATGGCTTATTAGCCTGTTTTATTCTAGGGTCTTGTGATGAAACCACTTAAAATTATATCTCTTTGGCTTTTTCAGCTAAATGCTTCTTTTTTAGGGATTTGTTTTTATTGAAGTACAGTTTGGGCTACAGAGGATGAGATGGTTGGATGGCATCACCAACTCAATGGACATGAGTTTGAGCAAACTCTGGGAGATAGTGAAGGACAGGGAAGCCTGGCGTGCTGCAGGCCATGAGGCTGCAAGGAGTTGAACAGGACTGAGCGACTGAAATGAGCTGATAGTTTTGTTTTGTTTTTCCTTTTGGCTGTATTGGGCCTCTCTTGCTGTGCTCTGGCTTTCTCTGATGGTGGCGAGCCAGGAGCTCCTCTTCATTGCAGTGTGCGGGCTTCTCATTGCGGTGGCTTCTCTTGTTGCAGACACAGGCTCTAGGGCTCATGGGCTCAGTAGCTGGCAGCTCACGGGCTCGAGAGCACTGGCTCAGTAGTTGTGGGGAACGAGCTTTAGTTGCTCTGCGGCATGTAGGATCTTCCTGGACTAGGGATCGAACCCAGGTCCCCTGTGCTGGCAAGTGGATTCTTAAATACTGCACCACCAGGAAAGTCCTTTATTGAAATATAGTTGACTTACAATATTATGTTAGTTTCACATGTGTGTGTGTGTGTGTGTACTCAGTCATGTCCAACTCTTTGAGACTCCATGGACTATAGCCCACCAGGCTTCTCTGACCATGCAATTCTCCAGGCAAGGATACTGGAGTGGATTGCCATTCCCTTCTCCAGAGGAACTTCCCAACCCAGAGATCAAACTCTGGTATCCTGCATTACAGCCAGATTCTTTACCAACTGAGCTACAGAGAAGTTTCAAATGTACAACATAGTAACTCGATATTTTTATAGACACCATCAGAAAATTATTAGAGCTAATAAATGAATTCAATAGAGTTGCAAGATACAAGATTAATATAAATAAATCTGTTACTTGTCTATACACTAATAGTGAATTATCAGAAAGAGAAATCAAGAAAACAGTTCTGCTTATAATTGAAGCAAAAAAGAATAAAATATCTAGGAATAAATGTAACCAAGGAAGTGAAAGACCTATACTCTGAAAAGTATAACACACTGCTGAGGTGTATTGAAGACTATACAATAAATGGAAAGATAGGGACTGGAAGAATTAATATAGTTAAAATGTGCATGCCACCTAAAACAATCTATAGAATTAATGCAATCCCTATCTAAATGCTGATGACTTTTTTTTTCCACAGAGCTAGAACAAATAATTCTCTAATTTGTATGGAACTACAGAAGATCTTGAATAGCTGTACCAATCTTGAGTAAAAACAGCAAAGCTGGAGGTATCGTGCTCCTTGGCTTTATATTCTACTACAAAGCTACAGTACTCAAAACAGTATGATATTGGCACAGAACAGACACATAGATCAATTGAAAAGAACAGAGAGCCCAGAAGTAAATCCACTTATTTATTGGCTCCTTTGATCCATATGACCAGTCCACGACAAAGAAGGCAAGAATATACAAATGGAGAATAAACTGTCTCTTCAGTAAGTAGTGTTGGGAAAGCTGGACATAAAATAATGAATAGTTGAATAAATAGTGAATAGAAACTTTTTTAGAGCTAAATGATTCTTGAAGGAAATTTCTCCCCAAATTTAAAGATCTGAAGTAATTTGTAAAGTAGTTATTAACAATAATTGAAATGTCATTAATTTTTTTTAAAGTCTTTTATCACAGAGGTATCAAGACTGGTTCCTAGAGACCACCTCTCAGATGAAAAGGGAAAATTGAGCAGAGAGGTGAGGATGAGCCGCCTGTTCTGTATCTGCCTGCCCCATGCTCCAGGACAGTGATGGGCTGCACCACTGACTCTCCGTCTCTGCAGTGCTCCAATTTTGACCGTAGTGACAGGACAATCTCTTGATTTTCTTCTCTTTTCCTCACAGCGACATTTCAGTCTTCGATGCAGGTTCTTCCACTTTCAATACGAAAGCTCTTCTCTTTTATTTACCTCTCTTATGGAACTGACTGGAAAATACAAGCCTTCTCTTGGGTCAATTAAAAAAAAATGTTTCCATAAGTGTTCATATGTTCTGCAGTTTTCTCCTAAGCATCTATAATGTGTTAAACTATGTCTATATAAAGAAAGAAAGAAAGAAATGTCGCTCAGCCGTGTCCGACTCTTTGCGACCCCATGGACTATAACCTACCAGGCTCCTCTGTCCATGGGATTTTCCAGGCAATAGTACTGGAGTGGATTGCCATTTCCTTCTCCAGCGGATCTTCCCGACCCAGGGATTGAACCCAGGTCTCCCGCATTGTAGACAGATGCTTTACCGTCTGAGCCACCAGGGAAGTCAAAGCCCCCAAATATTCTTAATGAGTAAAAAAATCAATGGTGGGGTTATGATTTTGATCTGAACGTGCTTTCAAATATTGTCATCCCAATGGATGATTCATCCAAAATGGCTGAAATGATTGCTCTTTAGTATTTCCTCTGAGGGTAGCCCACAACTACTTACTTTTTAAAAAATTTAAACATATTCATTTATTATGTTAATAATAAAAACATAAATAATAACAACATAACAAAGTCCCAATCTTTTAATATTTAATATTTAATAAATAATAACACAATAAAAGCTACAGTATTTTAATGTTTAATATTAATAAATAATAACAACATAATAAAAACCCCAGGTCCCCGTTGCCACATGGGGGAACTTAATTTTAAAATGTGAACTCTTAGTTGTGCTTTGAGGGATCTAGTTCCTTGCCCGGGGATGGAATCCGGGCCCCTTGGATTGGAAGGGCCAAGTCTTATCCAGTGGACCATCAGGAAAGTTGCTACTATCTTTGACTTTTATTTGTTTCTTTGCCTTTTAAAATTTATTTTTAATTGATGTATACTTGATTTACAATGTTGTGTTAATTTCAGGTATCAGCAAAGTAACTCAGTTATATATATATTTTTTTTCAAATTCTTTTCAATTATAGTTTATTACAAGATACTGAATATAGTTTTGTTTTATATTTCTGGCTGTGTTGGGTCTATGCTGCTGTGCAGGCTTTCTCTAGTTGCAGCGAGTGGGGCCTACTCTCTAGTTGCAGTGTGAGGGCTGCTCATTTCAGTGGCTTCCTTTGCCTCTTGTTTAGGCTTTAATAGTTATGGCACAGGCCTGAGTTGCTCCATGGCTTATCAGATCTTCCCAGACCAGGGATTGAACCTGTGTCTCCTGCATCTCCTGCATTGGCAGGCAGATTCTTTACCACTGGGCCAACAGGCTTTTGTTGGTTATCTGCTTTGTGTATAATATCAACTACTTTCTAGATGAATGGTGCAGAGAAGTGATTGGCAGGTGTCATAGACATCACCATGGCAACTCTTCGTAAAGGAAATTGATGGCTGAGCAAGTTGAGGGTTTGTATTAAGAGCTTAATAATCCCCAGGCTGTTTGTTCAGGTTCTGTAACTTCCTAAGGATTTCAGATTTTATTAGTTCAGAAAGCCTTACCCACAAAATATATATTTATCACTTCAATTTGTTTTTTGGCTGCCACATAGTTTAGCCTGCTGAAACATTTTATTTTTCTGTCAGTGGCATTTGCATCAAGAGCTCTGACCAAATATGACCTTGGTCAGTGCTAGATTCCAGCCAACACACACCAGACACTGAAAGGGTCACACCCTGTCTTCAATTTCCCCCTCCAAGACCAGCTACATAATTCTAGGGACTCAGTGCAAAGTAAAAATGTAGAATCATTTGTTGAAAAATTAGGGAGGATTTCCAAACAATGACAGCACAGCATTAAGGCACGCCAAGTCCCTTTGGCACAGCTCTAGTTTGTTCATCCACAAGGGCAACCAGGCTCCCCGTCTCCTTGCCCTTTCCTTCTTTCATCCAAGCTGACATTTTCTTCTCTCCTGCTCGTTTTCAAGAAGGTGAAAATAGCTAGAAGCTTCTCCAGGCAGCCGAGTCTTACTGAATCCTCATTATTCCAAGTGAGAGAAAAGAAAAAGGCTCACTCCTCTTGCAGATTTGGGTGATGCCGCTTCTGAATGCTGACTGTACAAAATTATTAGCCTGAAAAACTCAGAAAACATTGCCCTGAAAGGATCCCTGCCCTGACAGAGATGAGACTGAACAGCCTTTTGGTCTTTTTCCACTTTTAAAAAAATTTCTAGAACTCTATGCAAATGTGTCTAAGTATAGTCAATACTTAATATGCCAAATCAGAGCTCTGATTGTTTTAATAATGGGAGAAACATATCTATGGTTTTGAGGAAGCCATTGTCTTTCCTTCAAGTATATTAACAGTAATAAGAAAAAAAGAAAAGTTCTTTGAAGAAAATATTTGAGAACCAGTCTCATCCTAATTCCGTAGAATGGATAACAAGAAAGGCGTTTGTGGTTGAAGGATTTATGTCACTGATGGAGGATAACTTAGTATTTCCCTAAATGTGCCTTGCAATTGCTAGTGTTCCATGATTGTGAGAAGGACTCCATACTCAAATAAGGCTGGGAAATTCTGCCTTAGAGATCTGCATAAAAGACTCCTGGGTGTCCTGCAGCTTAGAAAAGGAAAAAAGAAAACAAAAAGAGAATCTATAACCCATCTGCTCTTTGTTTAACCCAGTTTTGCCCAAACACATTTAATCACAGAATGCTTTCATTGTGTAGTAACTATTAAAGTCATGATGTTGATTAGGCACACTGTGGGAAATGCTGATTTAATGAATCCATGGAGATCATTGGAAAGGATTTTGTATTGTTGGTCACCTGCTGGATTTCAACCAATGTTTTATGCCACTGCCATGCCTTCACTCAAATAGAACCAGCCCTCAGAGGTGGTTATTGTAATCCTGATTTTATATACACGGTGAACAAGTTAAGTGATTGACTCGACTCAGACACACAACTTTAGGTGGTATAGGGTTTCTGAACTGGTGTCTGACTCTCCAGCCTGAAGCCCCTTCTTCCACAGCACTCAGAATTTACTAACAGTGGTGAAACAGGGCAGTATAAAGTATTTATAACATCTTATGAATGCATGCTCTCTGTTCTGAAGGTTGAGTCTTTCTGAAGATACATGGAATTCTCTTGACAGATTTTTTTTCCACAAATGAAACAATAAATCTGCCTTGTCTTGTGGTTTGCCATCTGTTATGAAGACCAAGAGAAAAAAAGAGAAAAATCTTTCTCTTTACAGCAAAGCTTGGCTGAACATTTATACCAAGTAACTAAGGTGCAGAATGCAGAATACCTCAGTGGAGAATCACAGCTAATAGGCTGGTCTGCATACTGTTAGACTGAAACTAATACTGGAAATGTTGTACTTCTCAGTAAGTAGGTTAGTTAGCCTCTAGCAGAAATTTTCAAACTTTTATTAACCAGCTACCAGAGGCATGCGTGGGTACTAAGCTGGATCAAAATCAAAGGAAATAATCAGGTTTGCATTAACTTCTGCTCAGATCCTGATTTACCATTAAAAAATTTTTTTGGCTGTGCTGGGTCTTAGTTGCAGCACACAGGATCTTCGCTTATGTAGGGTCTTTTGTTGTGCTGCATGGACTCTCTAATTGTAGCTCATGGATTCAGTTGCTCCGTGGCATGTGGGGATCTTAGTTTCCCAACCAGGGATTGAACCCATGTCCCCTGCATTGCAAGGCAGATTCCTAACCACTGGACCACCAGGGAAGTCCCCTGATTTACTCTTTATACTTAAAGCTAAAAATTATATTTACTGTTGAGCATCTTTTCTCACTTGATCTGAAATAATTCAGTGTTTTAGACTTACTAGTTTCTCCAGATTTTCAATTGGTGAATCATTGCACATATTAATATTAAGGGAAGTATTCCATAAATAAAGCCAGTCTAGAATAGAGGCTGCATCAAGTAGGCACCTGTACAAACAGCCGTAGCAAGAAAGAAGAATACATGGTAAGAAGGGTTAGAATAGACTGCTCAGACCAGAGGTCACACAGAGAGAGGAGACCCACCCATTTAGAGAAAGCTCAATTCATGTCAGCGCTTGAGGGATACGTGGAGATTAATTAGAGACACCAGGTGGATTGGCTGTAAAGCAATCTGTTTGAAACACTGACATATAACTAGGAAGCAGTAGACCTAATATTACAAGAGAAACTGGTTCTCCTAGCAGCTGGGGGCCCTGAAAGCAGTGTCTCTTCTCCAGTGTGGGTTTTAGGGTAAAATAGCATCATTGTGGGCTTCCCTGCTGGTCCAGTGGTTGAGACCTTGCCTTCCAGTGCAGAGAGTGCAGGTTAGATCCCTGGTTGGGAGCTAAGATCCCATATGCCTTGGAGCCAAGAAACCGAAACATAAAACAGAAGCAATATTGTAGCATTTTCAATAAAGACTTTAAAAAAAGCACAGCAGTCACCCATGCAGGACTGTTCTCAAAAGAGCCACACCACCATGAAGGTGCCCCACCAGAGACAGCAGCCAGGGGTCGAGATGGGGAGACAAGGGCCAGAAAAGCTTACTCAGGAACATACAAGAGAAGAACCTTTCAAAACTCTCTGAAAGAATTGAAGGGATTCTTGAGGGTGGCTAATTTCTAGCCGTCAATTAGAGCCTGTACAGGAAGTATCAGTATAAGTCTATGTTACAGAGGCAGGCTGGAAAAGGAAGCAGGAAGTAACCATCTACTTTGGGTTGCATTGGTTATACTGGCTGTGGTTTGTGTCTCTCCAGCCCCCACTTAGCCTGTAACAAGGTCCTCGCCTCCTGACCACGGTTGTGGGCAATCACAGAATGTCATGCATGCCCACAGGGCTCTGCAATTAATAGAGGTGTGAGCATGTCATCAAGATGGAGCCCCTTAGGATATATCCTTAAGCTTGTTAAGAGCTGGATTCAAATAGTACCAAGACATTGATAATAAAGTTTGGGGAATGAAATGCTGACCATTGATGGAGTTGCAGTTCATGTGTTAGGTGCGATGATGTACGTGTGTTCAGTCGCCAAATCATATCTGATTCTTTGCAAGCCTGTGGCTGTGGCCCTCCAGGCTCCTCTGCCCATGGGATTTCCCAGATTGGGCTGCCATTTCCTCTTCCAGGGGATCTCCCTGACCCAGGGATCATCTTTGGCATCTCCTGCATTGGCAGGTGGATTCTTTACTCCTGAGCCACCTGGGAAGTCTATAAATTACATTTAGTGTAGTGTACATACAGACATATATAAAATAATATATGTAAAATTTTAGTCCATCTGGACTATATTTTAGAACATGAGAAACACATAACTTTTTGTCTCCAAATAATTATACCAATACCGTTTATTGAATGATTCACAATTTTCCCACCAGTTTGATATGCCACTGTAATCAAATCCTCAGTAGTTAGGTTCATATAATCCATTATGTTCTTTTGGTCTATATGTCTTAGCACATGTGTGATATCATGTTAATTATTACTGTAATGCTTTATGACATGATACAAAATCTGAAAGTTCAGACTTTGTAAAAGTTCCCTCTTTAAAAGTTATTTTTATTTTTCAGTATTTTAAATGCCTTCCTAATGTTTTATTTTGGGGTGTAAAATTTAGAATAATCTTATGAAGTTTTTAAAAGTGCTACTGAAATTTAGATTGTAGTCTCATTATATTTATATATTGTTTGGAAGAGTTTTTAGAACCTTGAATATTTTAATAAGCTTTCTGAAACTTGCATGGTTTATATATAGGCCTAGATAAGAGAATTCAAAATGCATAGTACTTCTGACTTTCTTTTTGAAAAAGCTGTCATGACTTCTTAAAATTCCAAGTTCTTTGTTTAATGTTTCTGCTAGATATTTTTGTATAAGTGTCTCCTTTATTTCCATTAGCACGGGTAATGCTGATTTGTTCTGCCAGTATAAATTTATTTGAATGGCATTTATCTCTATTTCTAATGTATGTTTGAGTTTCTGATGAACTTTTACCAAAGCTGAGTTCTCTATTTTTCATACGCGTTGCTGCTGTATTCCAAGAGGAGGCAAAGAGCATATTTATGAGAATTAGGCTCCCCCTGCTGGTAGTTTTAACACCCTACAGCATCTTACTCTTTCAGTCGTGTCCGACTGTTTGAGACCCGGTGGACCATGGACTGCAGCACGCCAGGCCTCTCTGTCCATCACCAACTCGTGGAGTTTACTCAGACTCATGTCCATTGAGTCAGTGATGCCATCCAACCACCTCATTCTCTGTCGTCCCCATCTCCTTCTGCCTTCAGTCTTTTCAGCATCAGGGTCTTTTCCAACAAGTCAGTTCTTGGCATCAGGTGGCCAAAGTATTGGAGCTTCAGCTTCAGCATCATTCCTTCCAGTGAATATTCAGGACTGATTTCCTTTAGGATGGACTGGTTGGATCTCCTTGCAGTCCAAGAGACTATCAAGAGTCTTCTCCAACACTATAGTTCAAAAGCATCAATTCTTTGGCACTCAGCCTTCTTTATAGTCCAACTCTTGCATTCATACATGTCTACTGGAAAAAGCAGAGCTTTGACTAAATGGACCTTTGTTGGCAAAAATAATGTCTCTGCTTTTTAATATGCTGTCTAGGTTAGTCATAGCTTTTCTTCCAAGGAGCAAGTATCTTTTAATTTCATGGCTGCAGTCACCATCTGCAGTGATTTTAGAGCCCCCAAAGCTAAAGTATCTCACTGTTTCCATTGGTTCCCCATCTATTTGCCATGAAGTGATGGGACCAGATGCCATGATCTTCATTTTTTGAATGTTAAACTTTAAGCCAGCCTTTTCACTCTCCTCTTTTACTTTTATCAAGAGACTCTTTAGTTCCTCTTCACTTTTGGTCACAAAGGTGGTGTCATCTGAATATCTGAGGCTATTGATATTTCTCCCGGCAATCTTGATTCCAGCTTGTGCTTCATCCAGCCTGGCATTTTGCATGATGTACCCTGCATATAAGTTAAATGAGCAGGGTGACAATATACAGCCTTGACGTACTCCTTTCCCAGTTTGGAACCAGTCTGTTGTTCCATGTCCAGTTCTGACTGTTGCTTCTCGACCTGCTGACACTTCTCTGCTACATGGTCTGCATGGATGTTGATGTGAAAATTAGGAAGGCACTATAGGTTGAAGATAGTGGTATGCTGGTATATATTTAGCAGTTGACACTCTGAAAAGCACTGGTTTGTAATGTTTGCTAATCACTTAAAGTCACAGATCTGAAATCAGTGAACATGCAGCCAGAAACACTTATAATTTACTCATGATTGGTTCCGACAAGCCAGCTCCAGTACACTGCTGGTCGAGGCTGGTAAAGGCTTGAACTAGATTTTATATTTTGCATAGGGTATGTGGGGCTTCCCTGGGTGGCTCAGCAGTAGAGAACCCGCCTGCCAGTGCAGGAAACGCAAGAGATGTGGGTTTAATCCCTGAGTCAGAAAGATCCCCTGAAGAAGGAAATGGCAACCCATTGCAGTCTTCTTGCCTGGGAAATCCCATAGACAGAGGAGCCTTGGCGGGCTACAGTCCATGAGGTCTCAAAAGAGGCGGACACAACTTAGCAACTAAACAACATCAACAACATAGAATATGTGGGATGGAAGAGTGCATAGCAGGAAAAAAATCAAGTGCTTTAAAGTTAGATCCAAATTTAAATCTCACTCTACTGATTTCTAGCTTTGAGCAGAATGTTCTTTGAAATTGTGTTCTAGCTTCTAAAGTGAGTTAATACCTCACCTGCAAAACTATTATTGAAATTAAAAAGAGTATGTACGTAAATCACCTCAAGAAAACTTTTCTAATAATAATATGTATTTCTAATAATGGCAAGTTAAACATCCACATCTAGTCTGGTGTAAAGATAATTAGACACCCAGATGCTCACTGAACGCTGAAGCAGGAGCTGCTAGCCTGGCCAAGCTCCTGACCTCTGACCTCAGGGAGTTTCTAGTCTAGGATGAGCCTTCTGCTCAGTTGACTCTGAGGAAGTCCTTCTGATTATAAAGACAGGGAAATACTGGAGGATTATGAAACAGTAACAGCAGGTAAATGATCTTGTATTTGGTTTTAGTTTTCTGGGTAAGAGGCAAGAGAAGGCAATTAACTGGAATAATGGTGAACACTTTGTCTTGGATGTCAGGTTGGGGCCCGGTGGCAGAAAGAACGAAACACACCTGACTCCTTGCTGTGTCTCCTGCTGCTGGGCTGGATTTACTAATGGTATTTAGGAAGTTCTTCCTTTGTGCAGGCCTCTTGGTTCCCACCTGATAAAGACCCCAACCTTCACTCACTTCCTCTCTCTAAGTATTAAAAGACATGCTCTAAGAAGCTGGGCTTCCCACATGGCCCAGCGGTAAAGAATCAACCTGCCAATGCAGGAGACACAAGAAAGCAGGTTTGATCCCTGGGTCGGGAAGAGGTCCTGGAGGAGGAAAAGGTAACCCGCCCCAGTATTCTTGCCCGGAGAATCCCACAGACAGAGGAGCCTGGTGGGCTACAATAGTCCATAGGGTCGCAAAGAGTCAGATACGACTGAGAGTGACTGGGCACACACCTACCTAGGCAGCTGAAGGCAAGCAGGTCACTGGGTTACTTGGATGAACAGCACAATAGCCATTCCACAGCCCCGCCTCTCAGGAGTTTCAGCGGGAGGGCTCCTGGGAATGCCCCCAGGGAACTGAGAAAGACTCCCTCAACAAAACGTGCCTGGTCTTCTGTAGGTTTAATTTCTCCCCAACATTAAACTCAAAAGATGTCAATATGTCTTTTCTTTTCCTCCCTCTGATAACTGTTTTAGGCAACAGGAATGGATCTCCCAGACTCATTTCCCCAGCAGGATTTCTAGCTGGAGAAGCCTATAGAAAGCCAAGACTTTTTGTTGGGGGCAGGGTAGTGGGGGAGGGCGGCTGCAGCCAAGTGCCCAGTCCTAACCACGGGACCTCCAGGCAACTCCCAACCGAGACATTTTTTAAAGTTTTGTCTTTGTAATAAAAAAATAAGCTGTGACAAGTTGTTTCCTGAGTCCCTAAACAAAGGGAAGAGGGGAGAGATAAAGGGTCAGTGAGAGTAAAGGCAGAACAAGACTCTGATTACTGGTGCCTTTCTAGCCAGGGCAGAAGGACCACAGTCTGCCCCAATCAAAGCAAGAAGGAGGGTGGTCAGACTTCAGGAAAGACGTCCAGGAGTCAGAGATACACAGTTGACAAGGTGATCAACGCCCTGTAGCACCCGAGGGGGCACTTCTGATGTCCAAGGTGGCAGCTGCTTTCAAGTGGAATCTCCAAGAAGATTTTCATCTCTTGGTTGTTCAGCTGTTTGACATTTATTACCATGAGATCCTCTAAGATATTCTTAAACAGCCCCTGGCCCCCTGTACAAATGCCCAGAGAAAAGACACTTTTAAACTATTTCAGTAAAAAGCATGAAAATATGCCTAATGGTTTTACTTAGTTAGCTCCCAGTGGGCATGTCCCCAAAATGATTGCAACGAATTCAGAGAGTTCATTTTAAACTGGGTATACTTTTTTATATTTATTTTGCAGTCAAACGCAAGATCATTTTGGAAGGGCCTGAAGAATACAACGTGATAAAGAGATTCTGAAAATTCCAGTCGTTTTTTGACATCTCAGTGGCCACTCCAGGATGCGCTGTCCATACGGATCCTGAATGAAGCAGGACGTGGAGAACTGGACGTGAACGGGTGCCGTCTTAGAGCGTCTTTTGGAATATCTGTCCCACAAAGGTAGATCCCAGGAGCATGTGTGCTGAGTTCTGTTTCAGGTATCAGTTCCACAAAGCCCTAAGATTCTGCCAAATATTATTCCTTTACTTCGAAGCTATCAGAGGAGAGGGAAACAGATTTTGTGGCCAATTTTAGCTCTTTGTAATTGACTTCCAACTCAGGAGAAGGTGGATTTTTATTTTGAAAGAAGATTCTTTTTCTCATTAAAAAACAGTGTTTTTTTTTGTTTTTTTTTTTAATAAAACTTTTAGAGAGGAGGTTTGAGAAAATTTAGGGAAAGTCTCCTTAAGGAAGAACATTAGTTTGTGTATGAATTTAGTTTGTATATGAATTTAGTTTGTATGCTCTTCTTACTGTTTGTTTTCATTGGAAACTGAACTTGGTAGGTTTTTGCAAAACATTTAGCCAAGTTTTGCTTTGGGGCTTTGGGCTGCTATTTTTGTGGCTTGTTTTATTTGAAAACTTTGTTTAGAAACTGAGGCCACAGGACTTTCAACAAAATCAAGTTTCTAAAGAGGCTCTCCATTTTTTCCTCCTAACTTCTGAACTTGAGCTTGCCCATTTTTAACTGGAAACTGAGGCCAGGGAATTTCAATATGTTTTTAAAAATCTGAATCTTTCTCTGCTATCTTTATTCTTTATATCAGAAGATTTTTGTTTTCTTAGCTTATGTCTGTTACTTTGTTTTATATTGGTAACAGTAGCATGGGAGCTTGAAATACCATCCCACATTGGAAAACTTCAAAGGCACTTAAAAACTGTACAACCAGACTTTGGGGTGCATATTTTTGCTATCTTTGTTTTGTTCGAAAGCAGAAGTTTTGATTGCATGTTGTGTATTTATACCATATGGTATTTCAGTGTGAGTGGCAGTTAAATTCATTTCTTCTTTATTTTACTTACCATGTATTCACTGAACTCCTTCTTGGTGCTGGGTACTCCCCTGGGTATAGCAGTGAGCAAAACCGGGCCCCTGGCCCTATGATTGGATTCAGTGGGTTCTTGGTTGGATATTCCATTTAGGAATGGGGGCTTTGATTTGGGGTTTCCCAAGTGGTGCTGGTGGTGAAGAACTCGCCTGCCAGTGCAGGATACATACGTAAGACTCGGGTTCAATCCTGGGTCGGGAAGACCCCCCCTGGAGGAAGGCATGGCAACCCACTCCAGTATTCTTGCCTGGAGAATTCCATGGGCAGAGGAGCCTAGCAGGGTTTGCCAAGAGTCAGACATGACTGAAGTGACTTAGCATGCACACACAGTATTTATGGCTGGACAGGAGACTGAGGGTTGAAGGATGTGAGAGATAGGTTGCAGGTTGAGCTGGAGTTGGTGGTCGGTGTTGGTTGTAGAATTGGGGAAAAGGGGTTACCACCGGGAAGGGTGGGCTGGAAATGGGAGACTAGGGGAGAAGGATGAAGTCCAGATTTGGGTATTTGGATTGAGGACTGATGGGGTCAGGGTTTCCTAAGGTCACCTGGCGTATGGGATGGCAGAATGCATGCCTGTTTATACAGGTATGTCTCCTTAGTGCTGACTAGACGATCTGAAAAAGATCCCACTCTAAACGTGTAGAAGTGCCCTTCACCCACTGCAGCATATACACACACATACTAGGGAGTGAGTTACACTCATTAATTCTGTCTTCATTTCTTTTGACAAATATTTACTGAGCTCCTGCCTTGTGCCAGATACTTATTCAGGCCTTGGGGTATGTCAGTGAACAAAACAGATGAAATCCTTGACCTCAATCTAATGATGCTTAGATTGAAGTGAGTGTACATCTAAATAAGTACTCTTTGAAATGCATAGCTGAGCTAGAAATTAAGACAAAATAAAGTTATGCTTTGCTGGGATGTCAGGCAGAGTCACATAGGGAGTTGAGTTTAATGCTTGAGTTGGGGTAGGAAATTAGACTCTGGGTCTACACATGAGAGTTACAACCAAGACCCTCCCCACCCCTTGAAAAGTCATGACATCTCAGTTGGACCAAGGAAAATGTCACATTCTGGCACAGAGGGACCACAGGGAAGCTCTGCCTCAGTGTGGAGAATCTGCAGGGAAGAAATTCAGCTCTTACTCTCAAAAGGCACAGACCAGAACCTCACCTGAATTTGTGATCTGAAAGGCAATAGCTAGGACATTGGGAAGACTTAAGAAAGTCAAGTCTGGGGGCTAAAACCATCAGGAAGATGGTAACATCAGATGGTTACATCAAATGTAACACTGCTTAAAATGATGTTCCTCCAGCCCACACCACTGAAGGGTCTCAGGGAGAACCAAGCTCTGATAAAGATGAGCTCGTTGTAAAACGTGTCAACTTATATAAGAGGACACAGTGAGTGAATGGCAACAGAAACAATATGTGAGTTTACAGTTCTGAGAACTAAGTTTAATGGAATGGCCGTCAGAAAGAGGATATAAAGAAAGGCTGTTAAAAATAATTTAAAATGTGAATCAAAACTTTTAAGAAAGAATAAGACCCTGTGTTGACAGAGCCAGCAGATTTGAAAAAAACCATCAAATAGAGATTCCAGAAATAAAGAACACAGACATTTAAGGTTAAAAAAAAATCCTGTGAGAAGTTAGGTTGGACATAATCAATGAAAAAATTATGAGGGGAAATTATCTACAATACAGCAAGAGAAACAAATACATGGAAATATTTGAGATTAAGAGACATGACGGTTGAGAATGGAAAATTATAGGTATATATAAAATGAGTTTTAGGAAGAATAGAGAGAGAAAAATATTTGTTGCAAATGATAAAAGGAATAATTCATTAGGAAGCTATATTTCTAAACTTGTGTGAACCTAACAATAAAGAAAATTTTGTCATAGTTACATAAAGAAATTGTTTTAAAAAACAGAGTGATTTCTAGTTTTAACACACCTCCCTTCAATTGTGCTATTGTATGTTTTAGGCAGGATTAGTAAGGGTATGGAATATATAAAAAACACAAGATAGACTTGATTTAGCAAAACTGTATAGAGCTAAACACTAACTAGACATTCTTTTTTAAGTAAGTACACTTGAAACATCAGCAAAAACTGACCATATGCTTGTCCAAAAGGCAAATCTAAAACAAAATCCAAAGAGTGAATAACCAAACAACCATGTTGTCTAAATGCAAATTTATAAAATTAAAAAGGAATAAAATAATCTCTCCCCAAAATATTTAGACATTTTTAAATCATGTATTTAAGTAATTCACAGATCAAAGAAAATTTTAAATCAAAAATGAGAAAATATTTAGGCTGACAAAACCATCACACATGAAAACTGGTATGATACAGCTAAAGCCATACTTAGAAGAAAATCCAACTGCATGTCTTAGATGGATTTTGGCCAAAGGTAGAAAAATACTAGCTTTCTCTTTACAGATTCAAATAATTAAGAAGTTCTTTTTAAAAGAGTCTCTGTTATTAAATATTTTAAACATGTGTGAATGTGTGTGTGCTTAGTTGCTCAGCTGTGTCTGACTCTTTGCGACCCCATGGACTGTAGGCTGCAAGGCTCCTCTGTCCACGGGGATTCTCCAGGCAAGAATACTGGAGTGGTTTGCCATGCCCTCCTCCAGGGAATCTTCCCGATCTAGGAATCAAACTGGGGTCTCCTGCATTGCAGGTGGATTCTTGCAATGATCTCAACCAGCTGAGCTACCAGGGAAGCCAGGCTAATGAACCTTCAAACACCTATCACCCAGCTTCAGTAGTTACCCACTCACAACCAGTCCTGTTTCATCTGTATCTCCAGGCTGCCCCCTTCTCAGACACGACTGGATTATTCTGAAGCAAATTACTGGCATCGTACCATTTCATCCACAAACATTTCATTATGCATATCTAAAGATGAGGGACAGGGAGGCCCGACATGCTGCAGTCCATGGGGTCGCAAAGAGTTGGACACGATTGGTGACTGAGCAACAACATCGAAGATAAATATTAGTTGCTCAGCTGTGTCCGACTCTGCCACCCCACGGACTGTAGCCTGCCAGGCTCCTCTGTCCGTGGGAATCTCCAGGCAAGAATACTGAAGTGGGTTGCCATTTCCAACCCAGGGAGCAAACCCGGGTCTCCCGCGTTGCAGGCAGACTCTACTGTCTGAGCCACCAGGGAAACCCCTTATCTCAAGATAACTATTTTTTCTTAAAAAAAAAAAAAACAAAAAAACACAATATCTTAATCACAGTGATGTTTTAAGACAACAGTTTCTTAATATAATCATGTATTCAGGCAACTTCCCTGTAACTGATCAGATTGTGACCCTCTGGCTGGCTCCCCGCCTCCCACACTCAGCTGTATCTAACATCTTCAGGACTGTGTTCAGGAAAGGAAAGAAGGAGAGAAAAGAACTTTCTTATTCTCTTTGTAATGTCTGTAGGTAGCACATTCTTGAGACTCTGGAACTTGCTCTCCAATATGGAAGCCACTAGCCATACGTAGTTATTTAAATTTCAATTAACTAAAATTAAATCAGCTTTAAACTTCAGTTTCTCAGTCGACTAGCCACATTTCAAGTGTTCAATAGACAAAATAGACAAGAACATTGAAGAAAGAAAAATTATTGGATAATCTCACTTTTGAGCAGAGAGGCATATAATATATATCACCCAAATCCAACATGGTGTTTTTAAAAGCCCACCCGAACCAAGGAGAAGTTTTCTCAGGAAAAGAGAATAACATGTCTTTAAAAAATATAAAATTCATCACATTAATGAATATGGAGACAACTGAGTCAGGAAGATTATTTTGCTAAACTTAAACTCCTATTCATGATACTGCCTTTAGTAAACCAAGGATAGAGGGGTCTGTCTGCCTTAACTTGTTGAAGTGTATCCATGAAAACGCTATAACAAACACCCACCTGGATCAAGTGTAGATTAGTACAACTTCAGAGAACAATTTGGCAGTGTGCTGAAGTAGGCTAAAGGTGTACACACTTAGCATTTCAGAAATTCCACTCTAACTGTAGCCTCTAGAGCAGTGGTTCTCAAAAGAAGAGATTTTGCCTCACAGTGACATTTGGCAAAATCTGGAGATATTTCTGGTCGTCATGATTCAAGGGGAGGAGTGTGGATGGGTGATGGGGTAGTTGATACTGGCATCTAGTGGGCAGAGTCAAAGGATGTTGCAGGCAGCCCCACAGCAAAGACTTATCCAGCCCCAGATGTCACCAGAAGCTCTGCCCCAGAACCATGATCAGTAGTATTCATAGCAGCACTATTTGTAATCTCTTCTTAAAAAGTAGAAGCACAGTTCTTGAAATGGAGCCACAGAACATGGGCTCATTTGCATGGATTACAAAGATGTGTTTCAACACGAGAAATCTCAAAGCAGTGCTGAGTGAAGGAAAGAACACATCGCTAAAGGATATGCACAAATGCAATTTATGTAACTTTGTAAACCTGATCCTTCCTCAGTGTTTACTGCCACTGGCCGCTGTTGGCGCCTGCCCTCCTCCTCAAGTCTTCCTCTTAGCTTTACTAACCCAGTGACAAGATATCACATTTTATAGGATTCTTTTTTTTTTTTTTGGATTCTGTTTATATTGTTTTTGTAATTTGCATGTATGATAAAAGTAAAAAAGAATACATGGAAAGGATATGCTCCAACTTCAGAAGAGTAGTTATTTTGGGGAGGAAGGGAAAGGAAAGGCCTGGGTGGTGCTCTGACAATATCTGGAATGTTTTATTTCTCTTAAGAAGGTAAAGAGATTGATGCCAATGCAGCAAAATATTTTCTGTTTTAAAATAGCTCACAGTTAATGACTAAGAACAAAAAGAAAAGGAATGAAAGGCCATCCCTGGTCTTCCAATGAGAATAAATATACATCACAGCTCTGATGTTTCCTGGATTAAACCCTGGGGAAATAATTGCATTTTCCCTGGCATTATTCCTCACCTATGAAACAGGCTGACGATTCTTAGTCTCCATCAGAGTTTTTAAACTTCAGTCATCCTGTGATGCTTCAGCGTGTCTGCTGATACTCTCTTACTGCCTGTGATATTTGAGAGACTCGCTGCGCCACCTGAAACCATCTTCCATCCTGTGACCCTCATCCCCCACTTTGGAAAACATTGCTCTATTATAATAAGGCGCTTTGTGGACGAACTGAGGCTCCACATGTAAAAACCCTCAGCTGTGTGAGCACATATTATGCCTCCAGCAAATAAAGTAAATGTATGTTGGATCTTAAGCTACATAGTTTATTTTGTAACTTTTGGTAATTTAAAAATATTTAATTCAGGCCTTCTAAATGCTCATTTTAAAAAACCTGTGATTTTATGTAGCTTGGGGAATATAGTCAATATTTTATAATAACTCTGTAGGGAGAATAAGCTATTAAAATATAGAATTGTTTTGTTGTATACTAATATAATATTAGCCAACTATACTTTAATAAATGTATAAAGTGAATATAGTAAAAAATAAATCTGTGATTTTAGTAATCTAGAAAACAATGCTTGTAGGTTTTTTTCCCTTTAATTTTCCCTAGATACAGTAAATATTTCTTCTCCACCCTTATCTATAGCATTAAATTTTTATACTGATAAACTTGTTATTCAATGATAAGAAGATGAGTACAACTTGAGAGGTTCAAAACTGTAGGTTTTATTGAATAATGAACGAGTCTTAGGCATCCCAGAAGCAGGAGATGTCAAAGTCCCGGCTCCTCTCCGCACCCCTTCTCTTGCTTGTGGCCCCTACTTCAGATGTTGATGATTCTTCGAGGGCAGAGAATACTCCAAGCTCTGCTCCAGTGGATAATAAGTAAGCAGTGTCACAGGTGGTGACTCCAGCTATAAGTCAAACATTCATCTTCTCAGAAGCACAGATTGCAAAAAAAAAAAGGGGGGTTATATGGAGGCCATTTCAGCCTCACCCACGTGAATAAACTCACTGAGGCCTCACAACAGCAGGGCCACCCGGATCCCGGTTTACGGACCACTGCACAGAGCTGCTGAGTGAGGAGGTCCTTTTGCTCGTGGACGTCCTTGGATAGGCTCCAAACCGGAGCCTCACTGGGCTAACACTTCCACAGCGATCCCCATTTTCAGTGAAGCATTCATGCTGATAATTGAAAATCTCAACCTAGCCCACATTTTCAAGAATGACAAAAAGTATAATCTAAAAGCGTCTGTTTCTCTGTCAGGGGAACCCATTCTTAAAAGTTTGGAAGGGAAGGGAGCTGAGAGTTGGAGAACATCTGAAGGTTAAGTTGTCCAGGTTTTTCCTGGACGGAATCAGTGGAGTACGTAAATGCAGAGTTAGTGCCACACACCGGGGCAGCTCAATCAAAAAATATTTTGAGAGTTTATTCTGTACAGCATATCAGAATAGGAGCTTTGGATCATGTATAGAAAACCCAGCTATGGCCCTCGGTCTCCAGAGTTTAAACTGTATTGGAGAGAAAGCCATGTGGAGATAAAAATACCAGGGTGCGGGGAGCGCTCCGCAGAAAGAGAGAGAGGCAGTGGAACTTCCCTCAGCAGAGAGCTGAGGGGTCCCAAGGAAAGGTGAGCCTGCTGTCCGCCAACCCAGCCCCTCGGCGAGCGAGAGACAATCAGACGCGACAGGGGTTCCGTCTAGTGCAGTTCCGCTTTATTGTTACAAACTCCCTGCTTATAAAGGCAAGCGGGGAGGGGTTTGCAAGGGACTTTCCATAGTTACACCAATCACATTAAAGGTCAAATCGTCATGTGCCATCATTATAATGGGAGTCTATGGTGATCACGCGCTGTTTATGTGCACAGAAATCAAGAGAACCAATCAGAAGTTTTGACAGACAACATAGACTACGCCCCCATCTCTTCCGCCAGGCGCCATCTTAGTTTCCGTCCGCAATGCTAGCCTTTTTCTTTTTCAAGGTTTCCCATGTAGGGCCCGACACCAGGGCACACAAAGAGATAATCAGAAATTCATTTCAACACTTTAAGAGATGGACTATGACACTCACATACAAGATTCTGAATAAATGGGAATGATAGTGGCTTGAGAGTGACACCGTTGTTATTCCTACCATACTCTATTTGAGTGCTTCCTTTCTCTTAGGCATCACATGAACTGATTTTCAAATGTAACTTGGTTGGTCCCACATCCTTTGGTTTTCTGTGGGCCTGTTTTTTTAAATGTTGAGATAAAATGCCTGGAGCCTCTATCCCTCATAATGTGCAAAGTCTGACACAATACTGGGGGGAGGTGGGCTTTTTCTAAATTGAAGTATAGTTGATGTACAATGTTTCGTTAGTTTCAGACATATACAAAAGTGCCTCAGTTTTATATGTATACGTATTATGCACGCTCTGGGCATGCATGCTAAGTCACTGAGTTGTGTTTGACTCTTTGCAGCCTCATGGACTGTAGCCTGCCAGGCTCCTCCGTCCATGGGATTTTCCTGGCAAGAGTACTGGAGTGGATTGCCATGCCCTCCTCCCAGTGATCTTTCCGATCTAGGAATCGAACCCACGTCTTCTGTATCTCCTGCATTGTAGGCAGATTCTTTACTGCTGAGCCATCAGGGAACCACATTATGCATATGTGTGTGTATATAACCTATAGCAGAAAGAATCTGAAAAAGATACATATATATATGCATGTGTAATATATAAGATATGTATAATATATATACATTTATATGTATTTTCATATGCATATGAGTTACATTTGAAAATATACATACATAGATATATGAGATATATATGACTTCCCAGATGGTATAGCGGTAAAGACTCTGCCTGCTATGTGGGAGACACAGGAGACACAAGAGACATAGGTTCGATCCCTGCATCAGGAAGATCCCCTGAAGTAGGCAGTGGCAACCCACTCCAGTATTGTTGCCTGGAAAATTCCATGGGCAGAGGAGCCTGGCAGGCTACCATCCATGGGGTTGCAAAGAGCTAGACATGACTGAGTGACTAAACACACATACATATAAATATATTGTATATATACAATACATGTATATGTCTTCTTTTTCATTTTCTTTCCATTATATATATAAAGATAGTGTATATATTACATTTATATAAAGATATTGAATATAGTTCCCCATGCTATACAGTAAATCCTTGTTGCTTATCCATTTTG
>SJYQ01027143.1:0-10099 GCA_006410935.1 Redunca redunca
CTGACACTGTTTCCACTGTTTCCCCATCTATTTCCCATGAAGTGATGGGACTGGATGCCATGATTTTTGTTTTCTGAATGTTGAGCTTTAAGCTAACTTTTTCGCTCTCCTCTTTAGATAATTTCAATTAGTCTGTCTTCTAGCGCATTAATTCTATCTTCTATATATTCAAGACTGCTGTTGATTGAATTCTGATTGAATTCAATCAGGTCCTGATTGAATTCGTTAGTCATTATATTCTTCAGCCTCAAAATCTGTTTCTTTTTTATGTTTTCCATCTCTATTGAACTCCTCATTTTGTTTTCCTGATTTGATAAAACATTTTTCTGTTTTCTCTTATAGCTCTCTGGTCACTGTAGAACAATTATTTGGAATTCTTTGTCAGGCATTTCCTGGTCTCCATTTCTTTGAGGCCAACTGTTAGAAGTTTACCATATTCTTTTGGTGGAGACATGTTTCTCAAATTCTTCATAATCCCATGTAGCCTTTCATAGATGTCTGCTCATTTGAAGAAGCAGTCATATCTTCCAGACTTTATGGATTGACTTTGGTAAAGGAAGCCTTTCACCTGTGAGTGGAGGCATGCAGGGTTGTGCTGTGACCCCCAGTCTTGTAGTATAGTGTGCTAAGTTTGTCAGGAGCATGTCAGGCCCTGTGGGGGCATGATGTCTCTTTGGCTCAAGCTACTGGGGTCCACAGTATCATCAACTCCATGGTGCTTGGTGGGTACTGTGGGGGGCCAACAGTAGCTGCAAGGATTATTGGCATCCTAAGTGGAACCACCAGGACCAATAGCTAGGGACCAGGGCATTCAGCAGTGATGGGTGGGGTTGCTGGTGTACACAAACTCAGCTAAAGGGACCAGTTGCAGGTGCTTGTTTATAGGCAAGGGCTAATTGCAGACAGACATGTAAAGTGATGGGAACAAGGGCAAATTGCAAAGGTCAAGGCCAACTATGAGCTCACTGATAGCTGTAGAGGCCCTAGATGTCAGAATGATCTCCTATGGCTGCACACTCTTCCCCCAAGTATGGACACTTCAGTGGAGGCTTGTGACATAGTTCAGGTTAGAGATATGCAGGCCCACAGATAGAAGGGTGGGTGCTATTGTGTTGGCCAGTGACAGAAGGCGTACATAGCCTGATCTGAGCCCATAGTAGTGGTGGAGTCCCTGGATATTGGTATATATTTCTGCAGCTGCATACACTGCTCCCCCCTCCACCCCGCCCCAGGCATGCATACTGCAGTAGCAGCTGGTGATTTGAGTTGGGCTTCGGGTATGCAGGTACATAGCCAGAAGGGCAAGTTACAGCTGGGCACAGTGATGCTGGCCAGTGACAGAAGGCAGAGCTAGACTCAGGTCCACAAGCAGTTGTCATCCATGGCTGCATGCCTTTCCCCCAGGATGTGTGCATTATGGTGGAGGCCAAAGACGAGGATTAGGCCAGTGGAATGCAGGGGCCCAAATGTGGGCACAGTGGCAGTGGGGACCCTAGGGTCTGTAGGCTGGTGTACTAAACCAGCCCTATTCAGACAGCTGCAGGCCCACACTGGCTGTAGGCATGGCTGCTGGGCTCCAGTGGGGTGAGGAGGGTCTCAGGCAGCTTGTGTTTTACAGTTGTGCAGCTGCAGACACTTTGGATGGCTGCCAATGTGGTTTCTGGACTCACCAGGGGTGAGTGGGTGGAGAGAGTGGAGACTGACTCAGTTGGCTGGCATTAGGGAACATGAATACCTGTGAGGAGAAAGCTGATGAGATCTATAAGGGGTCCACAGCAGCTATGCTGGCCAATGGCTTCATCGATGGTGAAATCCTCTGAGTTTTGTCTGCAGAGCAGGTCTCTGTGGAGTTTGATCAGTCCCACTGCATGTCTGCTAATAACAGCCTCTGCTTTTCTTCTTTGTTCCCAGTCAGCTGTATACATTTCTGCTTTGCTGGTCTGAATGGTATGAAACCAAAGTAGAACCTTTACATAGTGCCATGAGAGGCTGGAGAAGCTGGTCACTCACCTCCCTCTTTCCTTCCTGGCAAAAGGAACTCTTTCTAGCTGGGAAGTTCTTTCTTGGCACAAACAATGCTGACTTGAAGGATGGGGATGATGCAACCAAAATGCAATTTCTTCCTTCTCTTTTTGTGAAATTATTCTCTTTTTGTTGTTTTTGTTGTTCTAATGTGTTTCTAAAACTTCTTAAGTAGACTATAGAAGCCTCCTAGAGGTCTTTGTTCATGGATAGCTATCCAATCATTGATCAATATGAGGGGACAAGGAAGTTAGATTTTCTACCATCATCATTTTTTCTGCCAAGCTTCATGTTGCCTTTCTGTTATTGATTTATAGTTTGATTCCATTGGAACCAGAGAAATCATGCATGATTTCAATTAAAAAAAATTGAAAGTTGTTTTATAGACTAGGATATTGTCTGCCTTGTTATATGTTCCATGGTCACTTGAAAATAATGTATATTCTGCTATTGTTGGGTATAGTGTCCATAAATATTGATCAGACCCTGTTGTTTGATGGTGCTCTTGACTTCTAAATCATTTCTGATTTTCTGTATAATTGCATTTTCAGTTGTTGGGAGAGGAGGTTGTTAAAGTTTAATTATGGATTTTTTTCTTTCTTCTTTCAGTTCTAAAAGTTTTTGCTTCATTGATTTGAAGCTTCTTTGATTATTTCGTGCATAACCATTTAGGATTGCTATGGTTTCTTGAACATTTCTTAGAATTCCAATTTCATTGATCTATAGGGTTTCTGAGTGCACCTCTTTATATAGGTTGTTAATGGTTACTTTAGGTATTATATTGTACATACATAACTTATAGGCTACTAAGTGTCAACATTTCATGTGTTTGGTGAAATGTACAAATCTCTTTTCACTTGATGTTCTTTATGTTCCATCTATTATAATACAACTGTCAAGTATTTTCTTCACATACACTGAGACTCATATCAGATCACATTATAATTTTTGCTTTATCTCAATAAAGCCGGAAAAATTTATTTTATGCTTTAAGCATCAAACATAATTAAGAAAACTCAAGGGGAGAAGAAAAATCTATTTAATGTATCCACAATTTTGCTCTTTCTGTTGTTTTTTATTCTGTCTTGCTATTCTGAAAGCCCTTCCTTTATTGTGCCCTTTCTGTTTAGAGAAATTTTTTAGTCATTCTTTCAGGATGAATGTGTGTGTCCTCAGTCACTTCAGTCATGTCTGACTCTTTGTGACCCTATGGACTGTAGCCCACCAGGCTCCTCTGTCCATGGGATTCTCTAGGCAAGAATACTGTACTGGGTTGCCATGTCCTCCTCTGCCTCCTCTGACCCAGGGATCACACTCATGTCTCTTATGTCTCCTGCATTGGCAGGTGGGTGTTTTTTTTGTTGTTGTTTGTTTGTTTGTTTGTTTTACCACTGAACCACCTTGGAAGTCCATCCCCAGACTGCTAGAAACCTTTAATTTCCAGAGTCCTAGAAAATATGAAGTTGACAATTTTGACAGTTTTCTCATTGATTTTTTTTTCCCCCCGGAGCAGAGTTTTTGGATATACTTAATCTTTAACTTTTCTCAATATCTGAGAAATATTTTTTATACTTTAAAACTTTATTTATGTATTTGCATCTGTATTGTTTATGCCCCCTCTCTCTTATCTTAATGGCAGTTACCCTGAAGCTATCTGAAACAACCTGATCTTTGGTGCTGGTCTGGCCACCACTGTCTAACTGAAAATCTTCAAAAGGGCTGGCTTGAGAAAGTTTGAGGGCCACTTGATTATCTCCTGTTGAAGCTGCTTCCACAAATTTACCACTTAAATCATCTTAAGTGTGTCTCTTTCACAAGACTTTGCTAAAAGTGGCAAGAAGCAGCTAACACATATCAACATGATATTTTTCAACCAGTACCACTACAGTTAACGGCTCTGTTAGAAAGTGATCTGATTTATAAGGAATCAGTTGTAAAATAAATAACAGGTGTTTTGCCATGATATGACTAGTGTTATCAGCTTCTTTGCCACTAGTACCACCTGGGAACCTCTCTTTTAGAACATGTCTACTGTAAAAAATTTTCATAATTGTCTGTTGTTTGGATAGCATAATTTCTGTTATTCAAAAAGTTCACTGTTTCTGTTTCTTATCCTTTCTATTGTATTGTTTAGCCCATCCACTGAATCTAAAATTTTCACTCAATGCATTTTCCCATTCTATATTTTCAATTGGTTCTTATTTATATCTTCTGTTCCTTTGCTGAGTCTTTGTACTTCTCTGCAGAAATTTTCCATTGTTGTTCAGTCACTAAGTTGTGTCCAACTCTTTGTGACCCATGGACTGCAGCATGCCAGGGTTCCTTGTCCTTCACTATCTCCCTAAGTTTGCTCCAACTCATGTCCATTGAGTTGGTGTTTTCCCAGCATCAGGGTATTTTCCAATGAATCTGCTCTTTGCTTCAGATGGCCAAAGTATTGGAGCTTCAGCTTCAGCATCAGTCCTTCCAGTGAATGAATATTCAGAGTTGATTTCTTTAGGACTTATGGATTTTGTCTCCTGGCAGTCCAAGGAACCCTCAAGAGTCTTCTCCAGCACCACAATTCAAAAGTATCAATTCTTCAGTGTCCAGTCTTCTTATGCTCCAACTATAACATCTGTACATACCTTCTGGAAAAACCATAGCTTTGATTATATGGAGCTTTGTCAGCAAAGTGATGTCTCTGTATTTTAATATGTTGTCTAGATCATACTGAGAGAGCTAGTTCTTAGGTGGGTTGATCAGAGTCCTCAAGGAGGGAGAGGTCTAGGGATCTCAAGGAGGAGAAAGGACACTTAGACCATAAGACATTATTTTTAAAATTCTGAGCTGTTATGACAACAATCTTTTAAGACTAACTTTCTTTAAGCCTAATTGGGGGCAGGAGGAAAAGGGGACGACAGAGGATGAGACGGCTGGATGGCATCACCGACTTGATGGACGTGAGTCTGAGTGAACTCCGGGAGTTGGTGATGGACAGGGAGGCCTGGCGTGCTGCGATTCATGGGGTTCCAAAGAATCGGACACGACTGAGGGACTGTAATGAACTGAATGATTACACAACAGAACAACTGATCTTGCTCAAGGGTATGTTTTTCCTCAAGCTCTGTGCTAATGATTATATAAGAATGTATCTTGCTTGTTTCTCCTAACAGAACATTCTGACTGATCTTATTTTAAGACTTAGGTTGTGGGAGTGGGTCTGGTAAAACCTTTCTGCTGTTAGTTCTAATCTTGTCAATTTAAGATGTATGTTGTGAGAGTGAGTCTGGTAAAAATATATAAGGCCTTGATAAGACTAGCAAGTGGGGCACTCTCTGTCCTCCCTCTGATGTTTATGTCAGAAGCTTTCTCTGTTCTTTTTCACTGTAATAAAACTTCTGCCGCACAAAAGCTCTGAATGATTAAGCCTGGTCCCTGGTCCCGAAGCTAAATCTTCAGAGATCAGGCAACTAACACCGTTCACCTATCAACACCTTTCCTTCCAAGGAGCAAGCCTTCCATTTGCTTCAAATGTATTCCTAATTGCTCATTAAAGCATTTTTATGCTGGGTGCTTTAAAACTCTTATCAGATAATTAACAACTATATCATCTGTCATCTGTGTTGCTACTGGAGGTCTTTTCTCATTCATGTTGAGATCTTCCTGGTTCTTGGTATGGAAAATAATTTTCAACTGAAGTCTGTATACTTTGAGAATTATGAGAATTTTGTTTTTACTTATACTTTCTGTTAGTGCAGGCCTCCTCTGACAGTGTCTCTGATGGGAGAAGCACTATCTTATTATTACCAGGATGCCTGGAAATCCAGATTTTCAACTTTCCCTCTACATCCCCATGGGAAGGAAAGAATTCTTGTTACTGATAGGCAAAAGTAGGAGTTGAGGCTCCTCACTACACCCTGTTCTAGAATGTGAAGACAAGTGGGGCTTAGGAAGAATTACTAAGAACAAAGCTAGTGGAGGTGATAGAATTCCACTTGAGTTATTTCAAATTCTAAAAGATGATACTGTTAAAGTGCTTTACTCAATATGCCAGAAAATTTGGAAAACTCAGCAATGGCCACAGGACTGAAAAAGGTCAGTTTTCATTTCAATCCCAAAGAAAGGCAATGCCAAAGGATGTTCAAACAATCATACAATTACACTCATTTCATATGCTAGCAAGGTAATGCTCAAAATCCTTCAAGCTAGGCCTCAACAGTATGTGAACTAAGAAATTCCAGATGTACAAGATGGGTTTAGAAAAGGCAGAGGAACCAGAGATCAAATTGCCAACATCCGTTGGATAACAGAAAAAGCAAGAACATTCCAGAAAAACATCTACTTCTGCTTCATTGACTACTATATGAAAGCCTTTGACTGTGGATCACAACTGTGGAAAATTCTTAAAGAAATGGGAATGCCAGACCACCTTACCTGCCTCTTGAGAAACTGGTATGCAGGTAAGGAAGTAAGTTAAAACTGGACATGGAACAATGGATTGGTTCAAATTGTGAAAGGATTATGTCAAGGCTGTATATTGTCCCCTGGCTTATTTAAATTATATGCACAGTACATCATGCAAAATTCTGGGCTGGATGAATCATAATCTGGAATTAAGATTGTCAGGAGACATGTCAACAACCTCTGATATGCAGATGACTCCACCCTAATGGCAGAAAGTGAAGAGGAACTAAAGAGCCTCTTGAGGAAGGTGAAAGAGGAGAGTGAAAAGGCTGGCTATTATACAGAGTGAAGTAAATCAGAAAGAAAAACACCAATACAGTATATGAACACATATATATGGAATTTAGAAAGATGGCAATTATGACCCTATATGAGAGACAGCAAAAAAAGACACAGATGTAAAGAACAGACTTTTGGACTTTGTGAGAGGAGAGGGTGGGATGATTTGAGAGAAGAGCATTGAAACATGTATATTATCATATGTGAAATAGATCGCCAGTCCAGCTTTGATGCATGAGACAGGGTGCTCAGGGCTGGTGCACTGGGATGACCCTGAAGGATGGGATAGGGAGGGAGGTGGGAGGGGATTTCGGGATGGGGAACACATGAACACTCATGGCTGATAAATGTGAATGTATGGCAAAAACCACTACAGTATTGTAAAATAATCAGCATCTAATTAAAAACAAACAAACAAAAAAACCTCCACATTCAAAAAACTAATATCACGGCATCTGGTCCCATCAATTCATGGCAAATAGATGGGGAAAATGTAAACAGTGGTGGATTTTATTTTCTTGGGCTCCAAAATCATTATGGATGGTGAATGCAGCCATGAAATTAAAGGATGCTTGCTCCTTGCAAGAAAAACTATGACAAACCTAGACAGCGTATTAAAAAGCAAAGACATCCCTTTGCTAACACAGGTCAGTACAGTCAAAGCTATGGTTTTTCCAGCAGTCATGCATGGATGTGAGAGTTGGACCGTAAAGAAGGCTGAGTGCCAAATAATGTTTTTGAACTGTGGTGCTGGAGAAGACTCTTGAAAGTCTCTTGGACAGCAAGGAGATCAAACCAGGCAATCCTAAAAGAAACCAGTCCTGAATATTCATTGGAAGGACTGATGCTAAAGCTCCAATACTTTGGCCACCTGATTCGAAGAGCCAACTCATTGGAAAAGACCCTGAGGCTGGGAAAGATTAAGGGCAGAAAGGGAAAGGAGTGACAGAGAATAAGATGGTTGAATGGTATCACTGACTCAACAGATCTGAGTTTTGAGTATACTCTCTTAGATAGTGAAGGACAGGGAAGCCTGGCATGCTGCAGTCCATGGAGTGGCACTGAGTCAGACATGACTTAAGTGACTGAACAACAACAACAGCTAGGCCCTGTTGATATCACTCTGGCTGGAAAAGAAGAGTGTCCATTACTTTTCCCCACATGGTCTTCTCTCCTTTGACACCAGTGTGGTAGACTTATTACCACTGAGTGATAATGTCCTGTATTTCCAGCAGGCCTTCTCTGACACCATAGATGGTGGGGGAGGGTGAGGATGAAGTTTGGTTCCCAACTGGCCTCCTTGAGATAATCACATGGAGCAGGAAGAGGTTGGTTGAGGTGCCTTGTTACAGACTGGCTTTCCACTCCACCTTTGCTGAGACTGGGGGTGAGGCCTAAGTTTTTGGTGACATTTTGGTGTGAAGGGGTTATTATCAAAAATTTTTTTCTTTGTTGTTAGGCTGTCTTTCTCCAGTTCCCTTGGATAGTGAGAACAGGCTTTTGCTGGGACCATTTCAACTGTACCCATTGATGTTCTTAGTTTGTCAGCTTCTATACCACTCAATCTGGGAAACTTGAGGCAAAAACAAACCTCTGATGACTTGTGGTCCCATCATTCCTCAGGTCCCAAGATCCATAGCTGGTATGGTGTGCCTTATTACCTTCAAATTTTAGATTCTTCATTTTTAAATTTTTAAAAAATTTTATATTGGAGCATATTTGATTAACAATGTGTTAGTTTCAGGTGGTTCAGTTATACATATTCATGTATCTATTAGTTTAAAATAGTTTTCCCATTTAGATTACAGAATATTGAGCAATGTTCCCTGTGCTATACAGTAGGTCCTTGTTATCTGTTTTAAATATAGCAGTGTGTACTTGTCAGTCTTAAACTTCCAGTTTTTCCCTGCCCTTTACTCTACTCCCCTATTAACCATAAATTTGTTCTCTAAGTCTATGAGTCTGTTTCTGTTTTGTGCTTGTTTCATATATAGTGTCTAGTGTTTCTAACCTTTTCAAGTAGAGAAATAAAATATGCATATTAATGCATTTGTGTGTATATATATGTACTGTTCTTCTTTGACAGAATGACAAAGAAGAAATTATTGAAATGACAATTTGAACTAGTAGTTGAGAATAGGTAAAGTGTGGAATTGTCTTTTATTCTACACTTTCTTCATGGTTGGAAATTTTTACCAGGTATTGCTCATATTTATGGAGAAGGCAATGGCACCCCACTCCAGTACTCTTGCCTGGGAAATCCAATGGACGGAGGAGCCTCGTAGGCTGCAGTCCACGAGGTCGCTAAGAGTTGGACACGACTGAGCGACTTCACTTTCACTTTTCACTTTCATGCATTGGAGAAGGAAATGGCAACCCACTCCAGTGTTCTTGCCTGGAGAATCCCAGGGATGGGGGAGCCTGGTGGGCTGCCGTCTATGGGGTCGCACAGAGTTGGACATGACTGACGCGACTTAGCAGCAGCAGCAGGAGCAGCTTATATTTAAAAAAATTTAAAAACATTTAAAACAGTAGATACTTTTCAGTACCTGTCTTACATGACATGTCTTGGGAACTGGAAACCACTGTCCACTCTTTCCTTCCAAAAACGATCTCCTTTCCAGGAGTCTATGACTCCCTAGCTCCTCATTCTCCTGTAACTGAACATTTTTTTTTTTTAATTTATTTTGTGGTCTCTTCTAATGGCCCTTAAAACATTGGCACTCCCTAGGTTTCAATCTTTGGTCTAACATTTATTCTCCTGCTTCAAGTATTCCCTAGGCAAGACTATTCGCTTGCATGGTTTTAACCACTGCCTCTATGCTATAAAAGGCCAACTGTATGTCCCTAATCTTGTTCTCCTATCTTACCTCAGAGGTCTCACAGGCCTATCTATCATAACCTGTCCAAACTGAACTCGTGCTCTTTTTTTTTTTTCCCAATTCTTCTCCTTCCTCAGCCTATCCATCATAGTAAAATGGCAACTTCATCCTTCCAGATGCTAAGATGTAAAACCTTGAAGTTATCAATGACTCCTCTTTGTCTCCCATATCCCACATATGATTTGTCAGCAAGTCCTGACAGCTCTGCCTTCGAAATTATTTAGAATCTAACCATTTCTCACCATCTCCACTGTTTGTACCGTCATCTGAGGTACAAACCACTTCTTAATTCCATTACTGAAACAGGTTCCTAATCAGTCTCCTTGCTTCTACTCTTATTCCCCTACAGCTGTTATCCATCCAGAATATTCCTATTAAGTCAAATCATGTCATTTCTCTAGTCAAAAACATCATTTTATCCTACTCAGATAGCAAAGTCAAAATCCTTCCAAAGGTTTCTAAGGCCGTAT
>SJYQ01027146.1:8595-36898 GCA_006410935.1 Redunca redunca
GGCAAAGGAGAAAAGGAAAGACAGAAGCATCTGAATGCAGAGTTCCAGAGAATAGCAAGAAGACATAAGAAAGCCTTCTTCAGCGATCAGTGCAAAGAAATAGAGGAAAAGAACAGAATGGGAAAGACTAGAGATCTCTTCAAGAAAATTAGAGATACCAAGGGAACATTTCATGCAAAGATGGGCTCGATAATGGATAGAAATGGTATGGACTTAACAGAAGCAGAAGATATTAAGAAGAGGTGGCAAGAATACATGGAAGAAGTGTACAAAAAAGATATTCACGACCCAGATAATCATGATGATGTGATCCCTAATCTAGAGCCAGACATCCTGGAAAGTGAAGTCAAGTGAGCCTTAGAAAGCATCACTACGAACAAAGCTAGTGGAGGTGATGGAATTCCAGTTGAGCTATTTCAAATCCTGAAAGATGCTGCTGTGAAAGTGCTGCACTCAATATGCCAGCAAATTTGGAAAACTCAGCAGTGGNAACTCAGCAGTGGCTACAGGACTGGAAAAGGTCAGTTTTCATTCCAATCCCAAAGAAAGGAAATGCAAAAGAATGCTCAAACTACCGCACAATTGCACTCATCTCACATGCTAGTAAAGGAATGCTCAAAATTCTCCAAGCCAGACTTCAGCAATTCGTTAACTGTGAACTCCCTGATGTTCAAGCTGGTTTTAGAAAAGGCAGAGGAACCAGAGATCAAATTGCCAACATCCGCTGGATCATGGAAAAAGCAAGAGAGTTCCAGAAAAACATCTATTTCTGCTTTATTGACTATGCCAAAGCCTTTGACTGTGTGGATCACAATAAACTGTGGAAAATTCTGAAAGAGATGGGAATACCAGACCACCTGACCTGCCTCTTGAGAAATCTGTATGCAGGCCAGGAAGCAACAGTTAGAACTGGACATGGAACAACAGACTGGTTCCAGATAGGAAAAGGAGTGCGTCAAGGCTGCATACTGTCACCCTGTTTATTTTTTTTTTAAGTTTTAAAAGTTAAAAAAATTAGTTTGCTGCAGCTTGTGGCTTACGGGGGTTTAGCTTCCCGAGCAGGCACTGAGCCCGGGGCTCCAGCAGTGAGCACCGCCCTGGTCCTGGACACCGGGGATCCGGGGCTCAGTCACTTCGGAAAGCAGTGGTGGGGCCTCAGAGTGTTGAAAGTGGAGTGGCTGCATGACGTGGGAATCCCAGTCAGTGGTCCCTGTCTCCCCTACCCGCGAAGAAATGCTTCTGTTAACACGTGACTTCATTGCTGCATGAGCCACAATCCCCTGGAAACGGAAACCGCACACGCGCTCCTGGTCACTTCTTTGGGGCGCAGGCCTCAAAGCGTGGCTGCTGACCTCACGGCGCCTCTGTCCACCTTTCTGCGGGACCGCCATGCTGCCCCCTCGCAGCCGCACCGTTTCGCGCTCCGGTCTCCCCACGTCCTCCTTTTGTTGTTGTTGAAACAGGAGCCGCTCTGACGGGTGTGAGGGCAGGGCATCTTCCGGTTTTAGCTCTGTCATCCTGGCGCTGGGTGGAGAGCCGTGTGGTAGGCGGACCTGGGAGCGCGGTGCGCAGGTCAGAGCTCTGGCGGGATCCCGGGGCTCAGGGCAGCTGGAGCCGCGGGGAGAGTAGTGCGGGTAGGGGGTCCAATCCACGCTGAAGCAGTCAGAGCAGGCGGGAGGGGGTGCCCCGCCCTGGGGCCCTGGCCAGCGGTGCCCCCTCCCTGCCGTCTCCCCTCCAGCTCACGGCTGGCCCAGGCCGGCTTAGGAGCTGGTGCCACGTGGCGGGGGTGCCCAGCTGCCCCGGCCACCCCTGGGCACCTGTCTGGGTCCCCACCCCTGGACTGACATGGGCTGGCAGACGAGGGCCGGGGCTCACGGGTCCAGGGCTTGGGGGGCCTCCCCGCTGCTGGCACTGCCCGGCAACCCGCTGGAGCAGGGTGGTAGCATCTGACCCCGCGGACCCAGGGCCTCAGGGCGCAGGTGCGTCCGGGGCCAGGCCGGCCCCCGGGGCTGCAGGGACCCTGAGGGCCTGGGCCACGGTCAGCTTTACTGGCAGATGGGGCAGGGCCTGGGGCGCTCAGCGTGCTGTGGCCTGTGGGCGGGCGGGCGGTGGTCCTGGAGCTCCAGGCGAGCGGGCAGGGACGGCAGCACCCGTCCAGCCTCAGGCCTTGGGGCGGGGAGCTCCCCACAGCCTCACCTGGGGTGTCTGCGAGGGGAGGGGTGGGAGCCCCAGAGATGGGCTTGGGCAAAGGGGCCCTCTGTGGGGGGGCCCCTGCAGGCGCGCCCTGGGCAGTGCTTCCTTCTGTGGCTTTGACCCTGGGGATCTGAGCCTGATGTGGGGCTGTGGCCCGCAGAGCGGCTGACCCGGGCCCTGGGCTTGGCCGGAAGCAGACACAAGCTGGGGCCGGGGGTCCCACCCTGGCACCTTGTAACAGGCCTCTGTACCACCGTAGCCGCCACCCTGTCACTGGTCTTGACTGTGATCAACAACCTCAGCCTCGCAGAGCTCCGACCCTGACCTCGCCCAACTGGGACGTGCGCACAGCCAACCCTGAGCCTGATTCTAAAGCCGGGCTCCCTCCTCTGGGGTGAGGGGTGCCCACTCACTCTGGGTTCTGACAAACTGGCAAATGGAAGCGGACACGAGCCACACACGAGCCAAGAAGCAGGCCCGGCACCGGGCGCCTCTGCGGTGCTCACGTGCCCACTTTCAGGCAGCTGTGTCCCCTTTCCTCCCCCCTTGGTGGGGACCCTGCCTGGCCTCGCCTACCCTGTCCTAGGGGTTTCTGCCCTCCGTCAGGGGTGAAGGACGCCCCCTCTCCCCTGCGCGAGGACAGGCGAGGTCTGGGGTCGCGGGAGAGGGAGAGGACTTTGCGGTGCTCTGGGCGGCAGCCTGCAGCGGGCGGCTCCTGCAGCCCCGGCGCCAGGCCGTTGGGGCGGTGCAAGCAGAGAGGGTCCCATGAGGGCTGGCCCCTGCCTCCCTGCACAGCTCGCAGAGAGCCCGCTTCTGAGGGGAGCACGCGTCTGGCAGCAGAGTCTCTGGGAGCCCCCAAGATCGGGCCCTGGCTCCAGACCAGGTGAGGGAGGGAGAACATGGGAGACTGGCCTGCAGCTGTCTGTCTGTCCCCCTGTGCAGGAAGTGCCCGCCTCGCCCTGCCCCACCCCGCCTGGGCAGGGTGCAGGGCCTGGAGGACCCTGAGGGTGGGCTTAAAGCACAGGCCTCCTCTTTCTGCTTGCCTGCAGGAAGACAGACTGGCTTCTAACAGACAGGCTCCTCCTGAGGGTCCTGGGTGGGACGGGAGGACAGCCTGGCCTGAAGACCCTGCGTCCCTCTCCTCGTCGGGGGCCCGTAGCCGGAGGGGTGGGGGACCTGAGCAGGGGCTGCTGGGGGCCAGGAGGGGCCACAGATGGCGGGGGGCCGCCCGCCCCACCCAGGTCGCCTGGGGCCCCGAGGGCTCTGGGATGGCGGTAGCCCCCGCTGTGGCGAGGGGCTGGGGTGGGCGGGGGTCCTTCCCCAGCGCCCCCTGTAGCAGGGCTAGGAGCTGGCAGATGGGACCCCAGCTGCGAAGGCGCCACAGAGGGAGCCGCTCTGCGGTGCGTCCGGCGGGCCGGTGAGAGCCCAGGTGCCCAGGCTGGGTGGCCTGCGGGAAGCCACAGTGAGCCACTGGCCGGGGGCAGACGCCGTGCCAGGCCCCAGGGTGCAGAGCCCTCAGGGCTGGGTGCTGCCAGCCTCTCTGAACCCCTCTCCCCACTTCCTCCCGGGGCTCCTGCATCACAGAATGGGTTCCCACCTGGCACAGCGGCTTCTGGAAGAGGACTCCGGGGTCACGGCCACCGCCCCCCCAGCAGCAGCCTGGTCTGGCCGCTGACTCTGGGTCAGCCTTGAGGGCAGAGAGCTGGGGAACCCTGTCCTCACGGCCCTGCCCAGGCAGCAAGGGCCCCGTGCATCCTGGACACAGCCAGGGTGGGCATAGGGCCTCTGCACATAGGGCCTGCCCTTGTCAGAGAAGGGGGCGAGGGTCCGTCTGCAGAGGCGGCCGTTTCCCTGCGGCTGTCACACACCCTCAGCATGTGCTATCTGGCAAGGCTGGCTCCGCCTCCATCCCTCCCGCCCCCCTCCCCCCCCNCCCCCCCCTCGCCACGTCCTGTGTTTGCCTGGGGCCTTGGGGCAGGCCATGCCTCTGTGGAGGGCAGCAGGGGGGCATCCGCGCCTGCTGCGGGCAGGGCTGCAGGTGGGGGCTAGGCTGAGAACCGGCTCCACGGCCTCCCAGGGTGACCTTGGGTACATCCCGGGGCTCAGGGCTCGGCTGTGAAGGGGGTCCCACCCTCTCAGACCCCTGTCTCAGCTGGAGCCCCCAGTCCCCACATGCCTTCCAGGGAACCCTGGATGGCGGGGCAGGCCTGAGCGTGTCTGTACAGAAGATGGTCTGGGGTCCCGGAGTGGGCTGCTGGCTCTGGGACTGACACAGGACAGGAGTGCGAGGCTGGTGGGCCGGGAGGAGTCCGCGGAGAGGCTGGCCTTGGCCTGACCCTGCAGAGCCGGTAGGAAGAAGGCTTGGCTGAGTGCCCCAACCTGGGGCAACTGGACACTCTGCTCTGGCAGCCGCTGAGAAGGACCGTCTGGGAGGCGGCCAATCCGCAGGGCCCTGGGCTCCCTGCTCTTGGGGCCCGGTAGCTCTGAGGGCCCCAGGGAGTCCGCCCAGGAAGAGCCGTGGGGGCAGGCTGCCGGAGGCTGGTGAACAGCATGGCTGGAGGCCTCGGCAGGAGACACGTGTGCGTAAAGGCATGCACTCTCCTGGGTGTAATTTTTAATTTTCACTTTATACAATGTTTTACGGTTTGAAAGTTTTTCAACTTGGATTACTTTTGCAGTTTAAAAAACTAAGCAAGGAAACTGCAAGTAGCACAGGTGTATCACAGGGTCCCAGGTGCTGGGACCAACCTGGGCTGGGCATCTGCTGCTGTGTGAGCTTTATTTGCCCATAACTTTTAATGCATGTGTATACAGTATTCAGAAATGCCTTCAGGGGAAGGAGGAAAAGAGAAGCCTCCCACTGCTGTGGCTTAACACAGAAGGTCTTCTTCCTCGCCTCATGAGAAGCAGGGAGGAGCTGGCACCTAGCTCGGTTCAGTGGCTCAGGGCAGGTGTCAGGGCCAGGTCTTTGCCTCACGGTGCAGGATGGCTGCAGCAGGTCCAGCCATCAAGTCCACATCCAGGGTATCATGCTAGCTGCACACGCCCTTTTTCTCGGGGAAGCAGGTGTCATCAGCTCAGCGTGAGTCTCAGGCCACTCCTGGCCATGAGACCGTCTGTTAAGAGATCTATCAAGTTGGCTTGGGACAAGTGCACCTCATCCCTGGGTGTGGACCCACTGCTGATCTGGGCAAAGCGGCGGAGGCGGGTGGCTGCTGTGGTGAGTACTGGCTGGGGAGCAATGGTGGGCCACGGATGTTCACGCTTTCCCACGCCCTGACGAGAGGCTCCACTCACACAGCCTGCTCCCTGCCCCCCAGAACCCTCCTCTGACTCCTCCAGACCTTCTCCCTGCCCAAAGTGAGGACCCTCCTCCAGGGAGCCCCTGGGCCTGCTGGTCTCTGCCTGCACAGGGCACTTCCGCCCGTGTCCCCCAGCCTTGGCCCAGGATCCAGCGTGTCCAGGCACCTGTCCCTCTGCCCCCATGTCCCCTACCTCCTCTTGGGCCCACCCGGGACCCCCACCTTCCCTGCCCCCCGGTCCTTCCACCTTCCTTGCCCCAAGCTGAGAACTGGGGGTTTCCAGGCCTCCTTTGCCTTCTCCCCACCTTTTCAGGTTGCTGTGCCCACAGCTTCTCTCTGCTCCCCTCCCCTGGCGGCACCTTCTCAGGTCTGCCCCTGCCCCAGAGTGCTGATCTGAGTTCTGGCCCCCCTTCAGGGTCACCCCACTCCTGCTGCTAAATGACTCCTCAGTGAGTCTCTCCAAAATGCCCTGCGTTCTTCCAAAGCACCGATCACCTTCCAACTATATAACTGTCTTACTAAGATTACTGCTAAGTCGCTTCAGTCATGGCTGACTCTGTGCGTCCCCATAGACGGCAGCCCACCAGGCTCCCCCGTCCCTGGGATTCTCCAGGCAAGAACACTGGAGTGGGTTGCCATTTCCTCCAGTGCATGAAAGTGAAAAGTGAGAGTGAAGTCGCTCAGTTGTGTCCACCTCTTGGCGACCCCATGGACTGCAGCCCACCAGGCTCCTCCGTCCATGGGATTTTCCAGGCAAGAGCACTGGAGTGGGCGCCATCGCCTTCTCCACTTACTAAGATTACTGTTTAATGATGCTTTCACGATGTGTGCTTTTGGCTGTGGTGGGTGTGCGCTGCTTGGCCAGGGCTTTCTCCAGTTGCAGCGAGCGGGGGCATTCATTGTGGTGTGCGGGCTTTTCATTGCTTCCCTTTTTGTGGAGCAGGGGCTTCGCGAGCTAACTGGCCCCCGGGCCTGACCCCACCCCTCTGCCCGCAGCCCCCGGGCTGGCCCAGGCTTCTGAGCGGCTTGCCCTGGGCCCGTGCTCCTTCCCGCTGACGGGCAGGGTCCTGCTGCTCAGCGTTGGGCCGGCGCGGCTCTCAGCTCGGCAGGAATCTCCCGATCTGCTCTCAGTGTCCGCCTGGGTTTCTCCTCTCTGTAAGCGTCACTGGCTGTGATCTGGGGGGAGTAGCTCTCCTGCCACAGCAGCTGGCGAACGTGCTGCTCCAGCAGCCTTCATTCTGCTGTCACTCAGAGATTCAATCTCTGGGTGGCCTCCCCCACATGCCATGGCCCCTGCCAGCCCCGCCCAGGACACAGGCCTCTTGTCCAGGGGTTGGGACGGCTGGCTGGCCCCCACACTTTCTAAGGGGGGGTTGCAGCTTTTAGAACCTGGAAGGGAATCATGTCTCCTGACTAGTTTTCAAAGTTGACTAAACTTATTTAAAGTTTCGAGGTTCAATGTGGATCTTTTCTCTTCCACATAAACCTTAGCGTTTAAGGAGGTTCTTAAAAAAAATCGGGTAGCATTTTCATTAGGCTTGCGCTGGGTTTAGCACAGCTTTCCCATCCCTTCTACTGTTTTTTGTATAACTTTGAAAGTCTCTATTAAAAAACGGATGCTGGCCAGGATTTGAGTCCTCTGAGGGGCTGTGGCGGGCGAGCTCTGACCCTGCCCGAATGTGTCTGTGGACCTCTGTGTGCCTCTATCATGTCCTCTTTGCTTGAAGCTTGTTTTTTCCTACTCGTGAGTTGGATGTTTGATTATTTATCTGTTCTACGGGCTTCCCGGGAGGCTCGATGGTAAAGAATCCGCCTGCAATGCAGAGACCTGGGTTTGAGCCCTGGGTTGGGAAGATCCCCTGGAGAAGGAAATGGCAACTCACTCCAGTATTCTTGCCTGGAGAACCCCATGGATGGAGGAGCCTGGCGGGTACAGTCCCTGGGGTCAGAAAGAGGTGGACACGACTGAGCGACTAGTACTAAGGACTAGAGCCTGGGGCTGCAGCCCGTGGGGTCACAGTTGGACACGCCTGAGTGGCGTGAGCAGCTGCCTCTATTTTCTCTGACTTCACTTGCAGGCTCTCGCTCCCCTTCTACACCGAAGTGAAAACCTGCACGGTCTCTGCCTGTGTGCCCTGATCTCACCTCCAGCTTTAAGAAAACAGTAAGCCGTGGTTCATTTCATGCAAAGATGGGCTTGATAAAGGACAGAAATGGTATGGACTTAACAGAAGCAGAAGATATTAAGAAGAGGTGGCAAGAATACATGGAAGAACTGTACAGAAAAGATCTTCACGACCCAGATAATCACGATGGTGTGATCACTCACCTAGAGCCAGACATCCTGGAATGTGAAGTCAAGTGGGCCTTAGAAAGCATCACTACGAACAAAGCTAGTGGAGGTGATGGAATTCCAGTTAAGCTGTTTCAAATCCTGGAAGATGATGCTGTGAAAGTGCTGCACTCAATATGCCAGCAAGTTTGGAAAACTCAGCAGTGGCCACAGGACTGGAAAAGGTCAGTTTTCATTCCAATCCCAACGAAAGGCAATGCCAAAGAATGCTCAAACTACCGAACAATTGCACTCATCTCACACGCTAGTAAAGTAATGCTCAAAATTCTCCAAGCCAGGCTTCAGCAATATGTGAACTTCCAGATGTACAAGCTGGTTTTAGAAAAGGCAGAGGAACCAGAGATCAAATTGCCAACATCTGCTGGATCATGGAAAAAGCAAGAGAGTTCCAGAAAAAACATCTACTTCTGCTTTATTGACTATGCCAAAGCCTTTGACTGTGTGGATCACAATAAGCTGTGGAAAATTCTGAAAGAGATGGGAATACCAGACCACCTGACCTGCCTCTTGAGAAATCTGTATGCAGGTCAGGAAGCAAGTTAGAACTGGACATGGAACAACAGACTGGCTCCAAATAGGAAGGCTGTATATTGTCACCCTGCTTATTTAACTTCTATGCAGAGTACATCATGAGAAACGCTGGGCTGGAAGAAGCACAAGCTGGAATCAAGATTGCCAGGAGAAATATCAATAACCTCAGCTATGCAGATGACACCACCCTTATGGCAGAAAGTAAAGAGAAACTAAAAAGCCTCTTGATGAAAGTGAAAGAGAGTGAAAAAGTTGGCTTAAAGCTCAACATTCAGAAAACGAAGATCATGGCCTCTGGTCCCATCACTTCATGGGAAATAGATGGGAAAACAGTGGAAACAGTGTCAGACTTTATTTTAGGGGCTCCAAATTCACTGCAGATGGTGAGTGCAGCCATGAAATTAAAAGATGCTTACTCCTTGAAAGAAAACTTATGACCAACCTAGATAGTATATTCAAAAGCAGAGTCATTACTTTGCCAACAAAGGTCCCTCTAGTCAAGGCTATGGTTTTGTATGGATGTGAGAGTTGGACTGTGAAGAAGGCTGAGCACCGAAGAATTGATACTTTTGAACTGTGGTGTTAAGAGAAGATTCATGAGGGTCCCTTGGACTGGAAGGAGATCCAACCAGTCCATTCTAAAGGACTTGGATTTCTTTGGAAGGACTGAGGCTAAAGCTGAAACTCCAGTACTTTGGCCATCTCATGCAAAGAGTTGACTCATTGGAAAAGACTCTGATGCTGGGAGGGACTGGGGGCAGGAGGAGAAGGGGACGACCGAGGATGAGATGGCTGGATGGCATCATCAATTTGATGGACGTTGAGTTTGGGTGAACTCCGGGAGATGGCGATGGACAGGGAGGCCTGGGTTGCAAAGAGTCGGACACGACTGAGCAACTGAACTGAACTGAAGCCGCGGTCCGGGCCGCTCCTGGTTGCTCAGGCACAGTTCTGCGTCTCGGGAACAGTGTCCTCGCGTTTGCAAGACCTGCAACCAGCCAGGTGCTCGCCTTTGAACAGGCTTCCGGTTTCGGTGCTGTTGCAGATCCTTCGCTTGGGTTCGTTTTTAGCTTGGGTGGGCTCCTCCACATTTCCCTGCAAGGGCACTCAGACCCTGAACCCGCGTGTGTCTAGACGCCTCTCTTTTTGTCCGCAGACACGCCTGGTGGGGTCGGCGTTCCCGGCTCACAGCACAGGATGCGGGCTCCTGGGCTCAGGCCACACCTGGCCTGCTTCCCTGGCCCACAGGCTGCTCGGCCGTGCAGGCCGCATAGCTCCTTTGGGCCCAGATCTGGGTGAGGACTTGGACGTGACCTCACCCTCAACCCACAGGGCAGGGGTCACCTCTGAGCTCCCACCCCCACGTGGATGCCGGGCTCTGTGACAAGCTCCTGGGCAGCATGCCTGCAGGACTCCCTGCAATCACGGGGACTGGCTGCCCCCATGAGATGTGGCTACGGAGCAGCCAAGGACATGCAGCTTTAATTCCATTTTAACAAACTTAACCTTGAACCGACGCAGACACACAAGGCAGGAGGGGCCCACACTGGCCGCTCAGCTCGAGCCTCGGTAGCAGGAGCCCCGGGGACCGCGTGGTCTGGTTCTCAGGCTTCAGAAGGGCAAGTCTGAGGCCCTGCGAGATGACAAGGTCCTTGTCACACTCAGGGTGTCAGAAAAGCATACTGATGGGGTAAGAAGGGGTAATGTAAGCGTGGCAACGAGGGCAGCTCTGGACACAGTCCTGGGGGGACCCGGTGGGCTCGGACGTGGCAGAGGTCCCACGCCGCACGTGTGGCAGCTGCTCCTCTGGCCTGCGGGCTGTGGGGACCGAGGGGGGCCCCTGCCCTCCAAGGGTGCTGGGGGCTGTGGCACATGGGGCTGAGGTGCCCTCTGCCTGCAGTTTATTGCTAATACATACAGTTTACAAATGGGCATCTACCCGCCCAAGAGACTGCAGAGCTGTGGGCATAAGGGCCCGAGGGCCCCGGACACCCTCCCACACTCACTGTTTCACCCTCCAGGGGCTCTGAGGGGAGGACATGGAGATGGGCCGTGGGCAGGGCCCAGGCCACGGAGCACGGAGGGGGCCACACCCGGCAGGCGGGGCCGGCCCTGCACACGAGCTTCACTCAGCGCCTTTTATTGCCTGTGGGTTTGTGACTGCTGATACAGTGACTGCAGGAGCGACAGGTGGATTAAAACCATGGCCGGGAGGCTCTGCAGGAGCGGGCTCAGAACCGGACGAAGGTGGCGTCGATCTGCCGCACGCTGGGCAGGGCCAGCATGATCTTCCGCCGGTACTGCGGGTCCCGCTGCAGGGGGTTCCGCTCCAGGTACACCGTCTCCAGGCTCCTGGCGCCCTTGAGCTCGTCCAGGTCGCTCCAGCAGTCCAGGAGGTTGTCGTTCATCTGGGGGGACAGGCGCACGTCAAGAGGAGCCTCAGGACCCCACGGCCCTCGCCCCGCCCCGTGCCGAAGAGAGGCCGGCCGTCCACCCAGGCGCGCGCTGGCCAGGCCGCATCCCGTGGTATGAACCTGGCGGACACCGCTGAGTCCATGTCTGGGTCTGCAGAGGGATGGAGCTTTCACACAGCGCCCCAGGCAGGCAGGCTTTCTCAGACTCACCTGCTTAAGGAAGCCCGTGTTCACGGAACTCCCTGTGGGCCTCGTGTGCCAGCCGCCCTGGGACACCCAGGTTTCCAGAACTCGGAGGCTCTGGAGGCCCCGAGGACTGCTCCCAGGGGGGCCCGACGCCTCTACGGCAAAGGGACAAGGGCTCCAGGAGGAGCCGAGACCAGCGCCCCGCCCCGCCCGTCCACCAGCGCCCTCCAGGCACTGCCCACCCATCAGACCCCGCCCCGCCCGTCCACCAGCGCCCTCCAGGCACCGCCAGGTGCAGTCGTGACAGGAGGAAGCCATGACCCTGGGGCTGCAGCTGCAGCAGGCCAGCCAACAGGAGCTGCCCCAGCGGAGCTGCGTGAGCACGGGGTGCACGCCTTCAGCACGTGCCCCTCGGAAAGCACGCCAGCACTGGCTGTCTCCACCCTTCTGCTCTGGCCCCCACTGTGGTCTGGGGGCCCCTGGACCCACAGTCTTATGTGCCACACACCTTCCAGACTGGACAGAAGGCTCTGTTCTCCAAATGGTCTTTAGTGTTTGTTTTTTTAAGCAGCACTTTCTGCCGGGAGCCAGTGTGAGGAACCTGGGCCGTGGCAAAGGTCAGGAGGAAGGAGGCTCAGCACATGCAAAGGTGGGGTCGCGCCTCAGGGGTCCCGTGGACACTCTCGAGCATCTGCCCCCAAACCAGAGTCGGCCTGCGGTGCTGTGTTGTGCTTTCACCAACTCCTCTGACATTAACAGGGGCTGTCCGCCCCCACCTTTTTCTGGAAAAAGGTAATTTAGAGCTTTTAGAAAATAAGTCTCCTGTGCATAATAAGTGTTTCAATCCCCTCTGATGGCTTTCTAGCCTGCCTACAGGACTCTTACAGCTGCGCATGTGACTGTTTGCGGCCTCCCGACCGAGAGAGGCACAGGAAGCTTAAAACACCCTAGGGATGTAGGGGCTTCCGAGGAGTCAAAATCATTAGAATAGGACTGATTAAGGGTCCGTGAAATGAAAAGGTCAGTTTTCATTCCAATACCAAAGAAAGGCAATGCCAAAGAATGCTCAAACTACCGAACAATTGCACTCATCTCACACGCTAGTAAAGTAATGCTCAAAATTCTCCAAGCCAGGCTTCAGCAATACGTGAACTGTGAACTTCCAGATGTTCAAGCTGGTTTTAGAAAAGGCAGAGGAACCAGAGATCAAATTGCCAACATCTGCTGGATCATGGAAAAAGCAAGAGAGTTCCAGAAAAACAGCTATTTCTGCTTTATGGACTATGCCAAAGCCTTTGACTGTGTGGATCACAATAAGCTGTGGAAAATTCTGAAAGAGATGGGAATACCAGACCACCTGACCTGCCTCTTGAGAAATCTGTATGCGGGTCAGGAAGCAACAGTTAGAACTGGACATGGAACAATAGACTGGTTCCAAATAGGAAAAGGAGTTCGTCAAGGCTGTATATTGTCACCCTGCTTATTTAACTTCTNATCACTTCATGGGAAATAGATGGGGAAACAGTGGAAACAGTGTCAGACTTTATTTTTGGGGGCTCCAAAATCACTGCAGATGGTGACTGCAACCATGAAATTAAAAGACGCTTACTCCTTGAAAGAAAACTTATGACCAACCTAGACACTATATTCAAAAGCAGAGACATTACTTTGCCGACTAAGGTCCGTCTAGTCAAGGCTATGGTTTTTCCTGTGGTCATGTATGGATGTGAGAGTTGGACTGTGAAGAAGGCTGAGCGCCGAAGAACTGATGCGTTTGAACTGTGGTGTTGGAGAAGACTCTTGAGAGTGCCTTGGACTGCAAGGAGCTCCAACCAGTCCATTCTGAAGGAGATCAACCCTGGGATTTCTTTGGAAGGAATGATGCTGAAGCTGAAACTCCAGTACTTTGGCCACCTCATGCGAAGAGTTGACTCATTGGAAAAGACTCTGATGCTGGGAGGGATTGGGGGCAGGAGGAGAAGGGGACGACTGAGGATGAGATGGCTGGAGGCATCAGGGACTCGATGGACGCGAGTCTGGGTGAACTCCGGGAGTTGGAGATAGACAGGGAGGCCTGGCGTGCTGCGATTCATGGGGTCGCAGAGTCAGACACGACTGAGCGACTGAACTGAAGGGTTTCATTTGTTGAGCCAATACTTGTTGCCAAATTTTCATATCTTTTATTTGTTGATATAGTTGGTACAAGTAGCAACATAGATCTTTGAGTTAAGTACCTTCTTTGTTATAACCCACTGTACCTTTGTTCTACAGAGATGTAACTTTATTTAGTGCTTTAAGGGTGATGCAGATTAAAGAAAAACACTTCAGGGGAAATGAGATTAACATTCATTAAGGAAGAGCGCCATAAAGTGTTAACAGGCCTCTTGGCCAGAAGATAATGTAAATCACCTGAGACCTTTTGTATACAAAAAGATATACGGAAAGGGTCAGGACTGCTGCCCCAGCATGACTCTGTATTTTCCATTATGTAAAACTTAGGGTATATAAACACCTTTTAAAAATAAAGTTATGGGGTTTTTGCACAAGCTTGGCTTCCCCCCTGTCGACTCTCTCTCTCTCTTCCTCTCCCTCCCTCTCTTTTTCAGGCTGATCCCTTGGAACGAGGAGGCTCTCCGTGTCTACTTATTTGCCCTGGCTTCTAAGACCCACGCGAGAGGGAGGCCAAGGCAGGGCACCCTCTGCTATTCAAGCGCGTGCCTGTGGCCTAACGTAGGTGGTGCAAACTCCTTGTCTTGGAACTTTATTGGTTTTCCACGTAAACCAAGTTATTCAGCCTCTTTTCTCCACTAATTTTCCTACTACACCATTCTTTCCTAATCTCTCTTTATATTTCTAAATAAATAAGTTTTTCCTTGCTGACTCTGTCCCCGCTTCAAATTACCCTGGATCCACCGGGGCTGGACCCCGGCAACTTTCTACCTTATTTTTGGCAAAACATAGTCTATTTGTAAGCATTTTTTCTCCCCAAAAAATCTGGCTTCTGTGTTTCTGCTACAAAATATGGCAACACTGGGGAGCGCCACACGGTGTGTTCTCAGGCGCAGGGCCTGTGCCACCTGCGTGTCGATAACGTTCACGGAAGTAAACAGACACCTTCACTGAGCAAAGTGAGCCCTGCCCCCCGTTCAGAGGGGAGGTCTTGGCAGCGGGATCTCCTTCGACCCCCTTCCCGTGCCGCCGGTGGTGGTGTCCATGACTCGCCTGCGCCTCCTCGCCCCTCCAGTCGTTCGAGCCAGACGCACACCCCACAGGCTTCCCACGTGGGCCGTCAGAGCTCTGCCGACCGCTGTCCCAGCAGTTACTATGCTCATAAGCCCCAGGTCTTATCAGTTCGGGTGTTCCATAGCACGGCCAGCCTCCAGGCTGTTCTCTCTAGGATTTAGTAAAGTGGACCTAGGGATTTTGCTCAGCACCAACAGTGCGTTGTAAAGGACGGCTTAGACAAGGTAACTCCCAGACGCGTCTTTGTACTTTTTCAAAATGAAACTCAAAACCATTCACCTGTATCGTCTCCACAAAAACTCTGGAAGGGTCATGCAGGGGGGGTGGGGGGGGTGTCTGTATGTCTCTCTTCTGAGCTCTTCCCAGCTGAGGTGTGAAGGAGCAAGGTGTGGGGAGTGAGCTCCTGGTGCACTCATCTTCTTAGAGAACCTCCTGGAAGCACCATTTTAGTTCCTTCCGATCTGGACTGTCTCCCGCCTCCTTCTCCGTTTTTCCTGTCATATGAAGTTGCATTTAAAGCAAGCTGGCTGCTGGTCGTGCAGAAGGGCCCACACTCTGGACGCAGTGGGCTGCTCCCTGTGGCCACGAGCTTGTTCTCCAGCCGCTCCACGCTCGACCGCTGCGCTATGTGGACACAGCGGAGGTCCCCCCAGCGTCCTGACCAGCACCCCTCGCAGACGGAGCGCACGGGGACGGCAGCCTGTGGCCGTCTCTCTCCCGGGCACGTTTGATCATGGGGGCACACTGGTGACCCGGACGACTCTGCCAACTCATGGTGGGTGATCCTGGGCTCGCACGTGAGCGTCCTGCCTGAACCCATGCTGGGGTCCTGCTGCAGACACAGCCGGGATGGCGGTCCAGGCACACACAGTCTATTCCAGTAGTTTCTGGTGGTTGACCAGAAACTCACATTCACTTCCCCTCAAATTCAGCAACGCTTGAAACAAAACCAAGGTTTGGGAGAATCCTCAGGCTACTTTTCTTATGCAACAAAATCACTTGTAGGCTGTTGGCCTCAGACTAGGAGTCTGCTACTTCATGGAAAGCTGGAGAGCACAGCCAGTCTGCTCACAACCCTGTCACGGGGCACCCTGCCTCCTCAGGGCCTCTGTCACTCAGGCCAGCGAGGCTCCCGGGGGGCTGCCGGGCTGGGGTGAGCCCGGCCGGGACCCCGGCTCCGGGCTCCTGCTCTGGCTGCGTGGCTCCCTGCCTCTTCAGACAGGATCCCTCTGCTCCGACCCTCTGCCGGCCCCCGGCCACGCCCTCCCACAGCTCCCGCGGCTTGCTTCGCACCCCAGCCTCCAGTGGCCGGTCCTAGTGTCATGCCCTGATAGCACCCGAGGCCAGCGCCGTCACTAAGGGGCAGTGGCACCCTCCAGCGAGCCGCTGCGCGTCAGGGAAGCCAGGGTCCTTTCTGAGGCGGGAGCAGAGCACACACAGGACGTCGGAGGGTCGGCACAACGGCTGGCCAAGCGAGGGGCAGGCCGTGGACACAGCACAGGCTTCGACGACACACCCTCTGCATACGGCACTCCCTGCAGGAGTCACGCTTGGCACATGCGTGTGGAACCTGGGCACTGCGGATCTCAGCTGGGGGTTGACCTGCAACCCCCGCTTCTTATTCCTCGTTTCTCATCTGTGGGCTCCAGGAACCACACCCATCGCCGTGAGACCAACACGAGGCACGTTCCAAGGTGACCAACCGCAGAGGCCCATCCATACCTCCTCCTGTGGTTCTGGGCCATCTGAGCTGGAAACACGGCCCCAGGGCTGCGTCTGGAAGCCCTCCAGCCACACGGCGATCCTGGGACGAACCCACACGGATCAGGGCTTCTCATGTTCTCACGTGCCCGGCCATCGACCCTCTGCCTCTGGGCTGGGGCAGGGCCTGACAGCCATGACGTTACCCAGCTCCCTGGTGACGCTGGTGCTGGAAGCCCACATGCAGCGTGGGGACCGCGTCAGTAGCTCCCGAGCCTTCAGTCCCCGGCACGGCCTCCAGAGCCAAGCGGACACACTCCAGGAACCGGGACCCGCTCAGCTGAGTGCCTGCAAGTGCGCGTGCGCCACACTTACCCAGAATTCCTGCAGCTCTGTTAGGTGGCTGACATTCTCGATCTTTTTGATTCTATTTGACGCAATATCCAACATCGTGAGTTTGTTCTAGAGCAAGGAGATAAGATTTCCTGCATCACCTCGGTTCTGTTGCGACTGTGTGGCCATGCGCACCGCGCTGGGTGCTGGGCTTACAGCGCGGGGCGAGCTGCCCTCTGCCCTCACAGGAAAGGGGGTGTTGGCGGGTAGGGGCGGGGGGCATGGCCCTGCTTCCTCCTACAGCCCCCTGCCTAGTTTACACCGAATCCTCCCCTCTGCCTTACTGAGCTTGTCACTGGGGTCTGAAATAGTGCCATCGGACTCCACGACCCAGACTCCCACATCCTGGTCCAAAGGACCCCAGTGGGCAGGTAACACCTGCCGAAGCAGAAGAGGCCTGGGCTCTGGGAGGCTACCCGCACCCCTGGGGTGGGCCCTGCAGGGCAACAGGTGTAGCAGAGTTTACCTGGTGCCCGTCCCAAGGAGACATCCAAACCCAAGTGATTCTCAAACAGTCCCTCTTCACTTAAGGCAGCGAGGGTGGGGAAGGGCCAGACCCCACGCCATCCCTTCTGGAAGGGGCCCTACTTCCAGCGCAGAGGGGAGCACTCGGGCTGCTGATCTGGGTGCTGACGCAGCCGGGGCTGCTTCTGCCGACTGCTGCTCAGACGGCCGCTGACTGCAGCAGCCAGTAGGCGCCTGCCGCGGGGTGCGGGGGCTTTGGGCAGAAAGGGACTCGGGAGAACCGCTCAGAAGGAGGCTTTGGGACGGCGGGGTGGGGCCCAGCCAGGCCCACTGTGCCGCTTCAGAGGCTGGGTGTCGTGGGGAGCGCAAGTGCGGGAACTGGCCGGGCTACAGTGTCTACGGCATGTGTAGGCTGTGACCCTGTGGCAGCCCCTGTGCGGAGACCAGCGCGGGGGCGCCCAGCAGCCAGAACGGCCCCAAACATCCGCACAAGGACCCCGCACAAGGACCCCGTGCTTGATACTACCTTGAGATTTTCTGGGGAGCTGGACACTGTTTTGAAACCTCATTCAAAGGCAAACCAGTACCAATTACTTAAAAAATGCTAAGGAGGGGATGGGGGTAAGGTGGGGCGGGGAGAGCAAGCGCTGCAGAGACTGCGCTGTCCGCAACTGCAGTCCCCCCGGCGGGCCTGTGGGAAGGCCTGGCACTGGGAGAAGCCCCGAGCAGGGCGGCCCCAGGGCACCGGGGCAGCAGTCGTTCTCTGTTTGGGAGAAAGATCACTGATTGCCTGGCCTCGCGCCATAAGAGTAAACTCCAGGAGAGCTAAGGGATGCAACTCAGAGGAAAATACAGGAGAATGCTCGCTCTCTGGTTGAATAATGCCTGCTCCACTTGATTAGGAGGACCGTACAAAAATATAATTACTTTAAGGCGACGACTCTTTTGTTCTGTTTTGCTGCAGAGGCCCACAGGGGGTCCAGTGCTGGGCTGGGCCTGCCGAACGCAGCACACCTCCCGGGACAACTCCCAGGTTCCCGCCTTGTCCTGCTGGCCTCCCGGGGGGCCACGCCCTCTCCTGCACAGACCCTCCAGCTGGCCGTGGGGACTGGTGTGGGGAGGGGGCCCCGCCCAGCCCCACCTCTCAGAGCCTGGCCTCAACCTCCCATTCTGCACCGCCCAGGCGTGCACCCAGGTTACACATCAGCTATGCAAACAGTCCGACTAAAAGGCAGGGGAAGGTGACCACACCCACTGGACGCAAATTCCACCAGCTTTTCCAAAATTCTGTAAATGGTGGTAAAACAAAATCCATAACGTGAGTTTCCCCTAAAACCTCACTGATGTTGACGAGGCCCAGGGCCAAAGGAAGCCCTCACCAAGGCTGAGACGGTGCTCCCCAGGCACCGGCCGGGCCACACCTGCTGGCACTTAGAGCAGGAGAAACACCCAGGGAAGCTGAGTGAGCCCAAGCTATTTGTCTTGAATACTGCGCTGAGGAAAAGCAGGCTGACCTGCGGCAGCTGAGGAGGGCAGGGGCCTCCTGCAGCTCAGGGCCAGGGCTGTCCCCCCGGCCAGCGGTCCTAAGGCTGTCCTGTGCTGGGTGGCAGGGCCGGTGGGGAGGGAGGGGGAGGGGGANNNAGGGGAGGAGGGAGGGAGGGGTAGGGAGCCAGGATGGTGCAGGATCTGGGCCCTCGGCTGGGGGTGGGGCCAGGAAGCTGGTGGCCAGGGGCAGGAAGAGAGGGCAGCGGCTGACAGCTCAGCGTCGCCCGCTGCACAGGGACTCTGGGAGCAGCTGGGGCTTCCGTTTTAAAGGTTTTACTTATTGCTGGCCAGCCACGCTGCACGCAGGACCTTAGCTCCCTCACCAGGGGCCAAACCCACGTCCCCCGCATTGGAAGCTCGAAGGCTGAACCACTGGGCCAACAGGGAAGTCCCTAGGTTCCTTTTCGGAAATCTCCCCCAAGCCTGCATGCCGTGCGCTGAACCGCCCCGACCCCCAGCCCGGCTCCGCCCAGTGCGAGCCCGCCCCACCGCCGGCAGGCTCTTACGTTGTTGTCCAGGCCCTCGATGGCCTCGATGCCATTGTGGCTGAGATACAGCTCCCGCAGGTTCACCAGGCTCTGCAGGCCCTCGATCTTGGTCAGCCGGTTGCTCTGCAGGGAGAGTCAGAACGCGTGAGACCAGGGGCTCCTAGGAGCAGGGCAGCGGACACAGGGCTCCTGACAACAGGGCGCCGCCCAGAGCGGCTGCAGGGCCCTGGCCCAGAGGGAGGCAGACCAGGGCCCTGAGTCTGCTGTTCTGCGCCAGACTCGTGCACACGGCCAAAGCTTTGATGCACGAAACTCACTTTTCAAAATCTACTTGAGAAAGGTCTACCTCAAATAATTTAACTCAAAAATGTCAAAATCGGAATATTTAAAATCACTTAGTTCTCGTTTCTTTTGGCATCCATCATAACTCGAGTTAGAGCACAGCGCTCGCTTCTCACACAGACCTGCACGACACCCGCTTTCCGAGAGGCACGGGTGGTCTCGGGGTTCCTGTCCCCACGGCCTGCCACCAATGCCCCCGGGCCCACCACCACGCACCTGTTCCTGATGAAAGGAGCCAGGCCGCAGCCACGCAGGCACTGCCCACCCCACGTGGGTGCTGCCCAACCACGCCCAGGTGGCACGCCCCCGGGCATGGATGGGACGGGACGGGGGGGTCACTCCCACCATGGAGCCCAGCACGGCGTGAGCTGTGGAGAGACGAGCTGCCCTGGCTAAACACCGCCCAGACTTTCATTAGGAGAAGACATGTGGCGTGTTAAGGAAGGAAACCTCAGGCCCGCGTGGGTCACGTGTGCTACAGATCTGTGCAGTGTGATGTCTCCATTTCTCACTGACAGTGAAGCCAAGCGCTGCCCAGCACGGAGACAGCGGAGGAGCAAAGCCCTGCCCTGGGGGCCTGCGAGGCGGGAGGCTGGGTGGTCCATACCTGCATGCTGAGGACGGTTAGGTTGGTGAGTGCATCCAGATTCTGAAGCTTAGTGATCTTGTTTTTCCCCAGAAACAAACTCTCCAGGTTGGTTAACGTGTCGATGTTTTCAATCACCTGGGAAAACGAGGACAAGGCAGCAGTCACGGGAGGGGAAAGGGCCCGGCCCTCGGGCGAGCAGACGGAGCTCCTGGGTGTCGGGCAGGTACCGCCCCCTTGGGACCCCCCAGGCAACCTCACTTCAGAGTGCAACCTGAGGACAGAGGCCGGGGGTGTCCTGCGGGTGACAGGGAGCCCCGGGCCTGGGACGCCTGCAGGCTCCTGGGGGTGCTCTGCTCCTCCCTGCTCTGCCCCGTGCTCCCCAGGGCCCCACGGGCAGTTGCGCTAGTGAGCGCCCCTGGCAGGCCTCAGGTCCCAGCCTCCCGGGTACACCACTCTCCCACAACAGGCTGGCTGAGCTCTTCCGGCAGGGGCCAGTGAGGGCAGAGCAAGCCTCTTGTTCAGTCCTCACAGCAGGATGGGCCGGGGCTGGTCCAGGAGGACAAGGACTCAGAGGCAGGGCAGCCCCGCCTGCCGTGGCCTGCGTCGGCTGTGACGTGGCCCGTCTCTCCCACAGGGATGCTGCGGAACACGCTGATGCCCGGACCACTCCGCGTTTCACACGCGCTGCTTTGCTACTTTTGACCACACCACCACCACCACCGGTCACAAGCAGCCCTCTGCCACAACTACTCTCCTTGGTTTGTGTCCTGTCTAGCTCGCAAGGGCCAACCTGAGCTGATGAGTGTGCTAGAAGCTTCCAAAAGTTGGAGGGGCATTTCTGGCATGCAGGCGGAGGAAGGGCTCAGAAACCCCGCCCCCAGCCACTCAGCAGGGGCGGATGGGCCAAGTACGCACCAGGCTATGCCCACCTTGCCATGGCCAGAGTGGGGGCCTGTCCCCCTGCTGTGCATGGGCCCCTTCTGCGCCAAGAGGTGCGTCTAAAACCACACCCAGCGGCATGTTCAAAAGCAAAGTGCTGGGGGCTGCTGTCGGGCAGAGTGCAAGGGGTCTGCTAAGTGTTACATCGTGGCTCGAATGAGGAGCAAGAGAATGCTGTGTGTGGAAGAAAGGGCCATGCTCTCACTAACACCGACCCCCAGCGAGCACTCGGTCTTGCAAGACACAGCTACACACCCTGCGCACCTCCAGGCTGCACCCCACGCCCACACCCACCCGTATCCGGTTGGACCCCAGCTCCAGCATCTGCAGTTGGTGCAAGCTGCTTATGTTCTCAATTTTGTTGATCTTGTTGTTGACCAAGAAGAGCTTCTTCAGTCGTGTTAACTTATCAATTCCTTCAATGTTTCTCAGTAGATTAAAAGAAATATCTAAAACCCTGGAACAGGCAAAGCACTCATTAACAAGCACAGGCCACGCCAAGCTCAGGACGCAGCTGACTTAGAAGCAGCAGCCCACCCAGGGAACGTGGCGGGGCGGGCAGCCCACAGGGCCCCCAAAGCCTGCTGCCCTGGCTCCTAGCACGAGGCTGAGGACAGAAACCATCTTGTCCCCAAGGAGCTCAGCCTGACCTCTCCAGTCAAGGCTTCACGTGCAGGCTGGGACTGTGGGCAGGCCGGTGCCCCCGTGGAGCCAGGCCCAGGCCTGACCGTGGGTGGGGGCTCCCCGGGCCCGAGTTCGGGCCGCAGGGCTGGCTCCGGGGCGGCTGCCAGGGCCCCTGCAGCCTCGCAACTCACTCCAGCTCTGTCAGCGCGTCCAGGTTCTCAATCCTCCGGATCTGGTTGTCGTAGAGGTCCAGCTCTCGGAGGCTCTGCAGACCCTCCAGGTTCTCAATGCACTTGATCAAGTTCTGCCGGAGGCAGAGCGTCTGGGGACAGAGAAAGGGCAGCTGGCACAGGCCGGGGGAGGCCCGCAGGGAGTGCCCGCCGTCCCGGACTCGGCCTCCACACACGGCCTGCGTGGGGACGAGGTTTTCCTCCTGTTTTCTAGTAAGGTGCTGACCTGGAGAGGATGGGCAGACACCCGCGGGGATGGAGGGAGGCCCTGATGAGCGTTCTTACTCGGTGAGGGAGGTGCTGGGCAAGGGGAAGGGTGCTGTTTTCCAGCAGAGGGAACTCACGGCGGCTCAGTTTTGAAAACCAGACTGAACTGTAGTAAGCTAAGCACGCACAGTCTGGGCTGCACGTGGCTGTAGGCAGGCTCCGATGGAGGCACCACCGATCTGAGCCGCCACGTGAACCTGGGGAGAGCCAACCAGCTGAGCGTCCGGCCTATCACCCTGCAGGGCTCAGGATCAAAGGCGCCCGAGAGACGCTCCCGGTGCAGTGCGGCACCTTCCTGAGCACGGTCACCGCGCAGAAGTGATCTGTTCTGGTTTATCCACATCCTCCACATCCGGCTGGGGGGTGGGGGGGATGCACTCTGCAGGGTCACACGGGCCCCTCCCATGCAAGGACGAGCTCCTCTCACCTTCACTTTCTTTAGCACCTCAAATCCTTCAATTTTTCCAATGCGGTAATGATTCAAATCAACATCCTGAAACAGACAAAACCAGACGAGCACCTGGAGACGCGCTTCCCGGGCTGGGAGCCACCAGGAGGCCGGGAGGCGGCGGGGCTCGGGGGCACTGCCGCCCAGAGTCGGGGGACAGCTGGCGCGGGCACAGCCGTGCTGGGAGCCACCAGGAGGCCGGGAGGCGGCGGGGCTCGGGGGGCACTGCCGCCCAGAGTCGGGGGACAGCTGGCGCGGGCACAGCCGTGCTGGGAGCCACCAGGAGGCAGGGAGGCGGCGGGGCTCGGGGGGCACTGCCGCCCGGAGTCGGGGGACAGCTGGCGCGGGCACAGCCGTGCTGGGAGCCACCAGGAGGCAGGGAGGTGGCGGGGCTCGGGGGGCAGTGCCGCCCGGAGTCGGGGGACAGCTGGCGCGGGCACAGCCGTGCTGCGGAGCCACCAGGAGGCCGGGAGGCGGCGGGGCTCGGGGGGCAGTGCCGCCCAGAGTCGGGGGACAGCTGACGCAGGCACAGCCGTGCTGCGACAGGCAGCAGCCTGATGTGAGACTGACCCTCCGAACCAGCAGTGCGAGAAGCTGCCCCTGCCTGCGAGCACCCCTCGTCACCCCCGGGGGCTGCTCCGCCTCGCCTGCCGCTCCTCATCGTCCCAGGACGGTGCGACCGTCTGATGCGCGTGGTGGCAGTCCAGGCGCTGCCGCTGCCACACGATCCTGTGTGTGAAGCGCAACGCGAGAGCAGGCGCTGGTATGAAACCAGCAAGAACACAGGACTCTGACCAACCAAGGGAGGCCCAGCCTGCCGTTCCTTCTAGGGAAAACACCTACTAATCTGGCACCTTCACAAAAGACACCCTGACGGCAGAGCCCTCCGCCACCAGGCCCCTGGGGTGGCTGAGCGGGCAGCGTTACCTCTGCGTCTCTGTCCAGGCTAATGGTCTCCATATCCACAGGCAGCTCTTGTCCTTCTGGAAAAGGAAGAAAAAAAGCCCATTCAGAGCTCTGGTCTCCAGGAGCAGGTGCCCAGCTGTTGGGGGCCAGCTGGGGTGGGCTGCCTGAAGCACGTGGCCAGCTCAACCGAGGAGAAGCCCGCAGGCGACACCCGAGGCAGCGACCAAGCGGTGGGGTCGACACCTGACGAGCGGTGCCTGTCCAGGCTCTGGCTCCTGAATTCAGCTACTGGCAAAGGTCTCCAAGACTCCACCTACGTCCTACAACCTCCCAAGAAAGGAAATGTAGTCTGCAGCTGTTGGCAGAAGGGCGGGGGGTGAGCGAGCCTCAGGTGACCCCAGCCAGCAGTGCGGAGGCCGCCCACCGCCACCTTCCGGCGCGGCCTACAGCGGCACCTGCGGGCAGCCTGCCCCCAGTCTTTCCCTTCTGGTCTGTGGCAATGAATCAGGCCACTTGAATGTGGGCCACACCAGGCACATCAGATGTTCTAGGACGTGCCTTTCATTGCTTCGGGAAATGGCCCTGCATCTACAGACACGTCTCTCTGCACAGAGCAAAGCAAAATGAGGCTCAGTTCAACCGACAGGATCACAGAGCCTTGCCAAATAAGCGAAATACAGTGCCTGCTGAGGGGCCGGGGAGGCTGGGGCTAGCCCGCCCTGCAGAGCGGGTCCCCAAGGCCCAAGCGGGCAGGTCCGGGCCAGCATGTCTGACTAGAAGGGCAAGCCACTCTCCCAGCCTGCCAGGGGCATCAGGGCCTGCAGGAGGCCACGCACACGACCGGAGAGCACTTCTGTGGAGTCTGCTCTCACAAGCTGCTGCTGAAGAAACTGGGCCGCCTGCGTGCAGAGCGCCTGGTCCCTGGAGGGCGCGCCTGCTGTCTGGCCTGTGCCCTGGGGACGATGGCTACCACCACTGCTCAACAGCCTCCTGCGTCTGCGTCTTTCCTTCAGCAACACTGCCCACATCCTGGCCTCATACCCCTGGCGCCTCCCCAGCACGGGCAGCTCACAGGCTGGGCTGGAGGCCCCGGAGAGGCGCGCCCCACTCGCGAGCAGCCGGACAGACTTCCCGGCCCTACACTGGCTAAGCTCATTGTACCACCTTTTCCACCACTGTCAACAACGGCTACTTAAAAAACAAAACAAAGCACGTCATTTACTCTAGATCACCCATAGCTTTATGGAATGCCAACAAATCCAAGAATTAAATAAAAGGAGTTGGGCAAAACCAAGAGACTGCCCAAATGATCCGTCTTCAAAAGGCAGCACAGCCGACACCCGGAACTCAAAGCTGCAGAGAAACACGCGCCCCAACGAAGCAGGGTGGCCAGGCCAGCTGGGTCCAAACCCAGACACGCGGCACACGGCTAAGGGCTCTGCCTGTAATCCACGCAGCACACGCCCGCGTAACCTTTGAGACAGAAGCTACCAGCCAGCTTCCCGAACCTGTCACATACGTTTCAAGTGTTAAAACAGTAACTTACAGAAATGAGTGAAAGGTAACAGCTGACAGGTTTGAATTTGTTTACTGGAACCTAAAGACCTAGACGAGCACAGGAAGGACCAGGCCCCGGGCCTCTAACAGGCGCGCCTTCCTGGAGGACTGACTGCCAGCCGGGTTCCTGGAGGCAGGAGCCCGGGTGGGACCCCGCTCCTGAGCTGGGGAGCGCCCACGCCAGTGCGCCGGCATGCAGACGGCAGGATGTGGCGGCAGGTGGCGCTCCCCCCGGCTTCCTGTGACTCAGCTGCAGGCAGGGCTGTCACCTATCCCTCCCATGTGCTGCTCCGCCCACACGGCTTCCAGAATGTTGCCTCTGAGGCTCCTAAATAATGTGATTGGTACTTTTGTGGTAGTCGCCTTTTGCCTTGAAATCAGGTTGCCATAGTCACCGAGCATCTGTGCCGGCACAGAGCACAACATTACTTTAAAGATTAGTTTTGCTTTCGCTACCGTAAGGGGAACGCACGAGTGTTGATGCCTTAAAGACCCACACAATGGAGATGAACCCAGAAGATGCAAAATGCACAAGACCCTCTCCAGCCTGCTGCTTAGAGACCCCCGCCCCGATCGCCGGATGTGTCTTCTCTCTCAAGCAGATGAAGCTACGTGCTGCCATCAATGTCTAGGAAACAAGACCGGCCTTTAGCGTGCACACTGCTTGCAGGAAGCCTGCTCTTCCACCAGTGTATTCTGGACACCCTTCTGTGTGCGGGTTTCCCTCACTTCTTTCAATGGAAACTGATTTTCTAAGCAAACAAAGAGAAAAGGTTTAGGTCATGGTTCAGGGGGTGAAAAACCACCATTATAGGCAGAAAACGCTTTTCTCACCTCTAAACTCATTTTGCTGTTTTTAATCACTGAGAAGACAACTTAGAAGCTGATCCTCAGGCTGACAAGTATGGTGGAGCAGGACTCAGAAATGACTTCTCTAAGATACAGTTAGTCTATGTGACTGAGGTAGGAAAGGAAGGCACACAATGTTTATTTTACTTCCATCTCACTTTCTGAACATGTGGGAATAAACGATTTCCTGGTTCTGTTCCAGAGCACACGTTTGTACCAGTATCACTAGTGGCTGTATTTGCCTTCCGTGAAATTAGGAAACCATCCGCCTAGCCTGCAAGTGCCCTAAGTGTGGAGCTGACTCAGCGAGCACCTCAGAGGGGCCCTGCTCCGAGCCCTCGCCCACCAGGCCCTGTGGGCCTCCAGAGTGGGCTGGGTACCTGCCGGGTGGCATCCATCCCCCATCCCCCAGGCTGGGCACAGGCCACAGTGCCCGCACCCTGCCGCTGAGTGGGTCTCAGGCTCTCCCCTCGGCCCGGTACCTTCTGGGTCCTCTTCCCCCCGCTCCTCTCCATCCTTCAGGCTGTGCGCGCTGAGGTCCGCCACCATCCCGCTGTTCTGTGTCTTCCCTTCGTCGTCGCCCGACTCTTCTGATTCAACCCGCCTGTCAACTGAACCCACACACACCGATAAGAACGCACGTTCATGTTAGGGGACTCTGTGAGGAACGCATAACAGACTGACATCCAGCTGGAAGTCAAAAAGACTTCATTCAAGAGCTTCTGTTGAATTCAGGTCAACAAACATTTGAGTACTTTCCAGGTGTGTCCTGGGCACCATGTGAGGCACCCGGAGGAGGGGAACTGGGCTTTGGGAAGAGGGTAGACCAGGAAGGCCACGGGTGACAAAGGTGAGGCACACACTCTCCTGCTCTCAAGGAACTCGTGAAACGCCAGGTATCTGGAAGGCCTGGGTGGCTCGTGGCTGAACGAGCTATGGTAACACGCAGAGAAGCACCTCCTGTCCACGCCCTCTTGCCTGGATATCCACACAGAGGGGACCGTGTGACCCTCCCGCCACATACCTTCATCCAGGCTCCACTATCCATTTGGCCAAGAAAACCAGCCCAGTTCACAGGCCCACGTTCTGAAAGAAATTAAGACTAACTCAAATCAGACTGTGGGCAGTGGGGCTCTCTAGAAAAGGAGAAGACAGCCAGCAGTGCTCCACGCCCCACACGAGTCATGGTCCTAGACACCAGGGCACCGTTAGCTCAGTGCAGTCCTGTTCTGAGTGCGGAGCCGCCTCAGTTGTCAGACTGCAGCCCACCAGGCTCCTCTGTCCATGGGACTCTCCAGGCAAGAATACTGGAGTCGGTTGCCATGCCCTCCTTCAGGGGAATCTTCCCAACCCAGGGATCAAACCCATCTCTTATGTCTCCTACACTGGCAGGCAGGGTTCTTTGGGGAGCCCAGCTGAATATAGCTGACTGGTAAAAATCTTTTGGCAAGACTGCCAGATAGTTTTCCTTTTTCTTAATTTTTTTGAAACCTCTGTGGAAGTCTGTCTGCAAGAGCTAGAGCATTTGCAGGCTGTGTGGCGTCATCAGTCACAGGGAAAGGATTCTCTCTTCTCTGACCACAGCTCATCTACAGAGGGGTGTGCGTTCTGTGGGGAGGGACGCTGCTTCAACTCCGAGTCTTCCACTGGGATTAGTAAAGCAGCACCAAGGAAAGGCTGTTGGCCAAGTCCTGATAATTCATCTCTAACACCACCACACCCATTCCTTCTTCCTGCAACTTCCTGGCAACTGTCTTGGGTCAGCTACTCACTCCCAGTGGTCTGTGCTCCTGCCTGGCCTCCTAACCAGTCTCTCAGTGGCTTGTCCGTCTGTTTAAATCTGTTCTCCGGAGACTCTGATCCAATCCCAGAATCCAAATCCGATCTTTGACTCCCCAAATGTCTAGAATGCCCATGACTCTTCCTGAGTTTGCACCTTAGCCCGACAGACACAGCTTTGGCCTGTTGCTTCCTTTTCGAAGCCTCAGTCTCACGAGTAGAAGGAGCCAGTATAGTACCCACATATCAGGGTCGCTGTCAGGCACAAAAGCATGTGCATGACATGCACGAAAACGTGTAATAAATTAGCCGTCACTAGGCACAGCCTCTCTGTGGTCCAGGCTAAGGGACAGCAAGTCTACTGGGCAATGGTCTGGTGCAGCTGAGCCCAGGGGGGAGGGGCTTAGCTCACGAAGGGCAGCCAGAGTGAAATACAGGATAGCAGATCAGCACACCAGGTGACTGTGGGCACTGGGGACAGTGGCCTGGCTCAAGGCATTGGCAGGGGGAGCGGGAGAGGCAGCAAATGCTGGGAGGTGATAGGGAAGCGGGGGCAGCAGAGCTTGCTGATCCGTCGAATGGGCGGCAGCCGGAGAGAAGGAATTGCTTAGGCTTCCTCCCATTTGCCATTTACCAAGACAGGGAGACAGCTGAAGAGCAAGTGGGAGAGGTGGGAGGGCGGGGAGAAGGCGGATAAGAAGAGGTGCTTCCCTGCTTAGAAAGACCCAAAGGTCTCCAGGTCCAAGACCTTCCCAAGCTCCTCCCCTCCACCCAGGCCCTCCACCACGTGCCCTGCCTGCCCCACCCGCCACACCCCTCCAGTACCACTGTCACCCTTGGCCACTCCCTGCTTAGAAAAACGCAAAGGTCTCCAGATCCAAGACCTTCCCGAGCACCTCCCATCCACCCAGGCCCTCCACCACGTGCCCTGCCTGCCTCACCCGCCACACCCCTCCAGT
>SJYQ01027147.1:2721-38732 GCA_006410935.1 Redunca redunca
ACTGCTCCATGTCCTAGAAAGAATATACAATGTAATAAAAGATGCATATATAATCATCTCATAAGATATTTACTGTCGTTAAATTCATACTCTCATAAGAAAGTTCGCTTCACAATAGAAAGAAGAACAAAATACACAGTAAATTGCTTATTTTGCTAGTTATTCTAAAGTGAAAGGAATACACATTTGTTTTGTAAAGCAGATTACAAATGTCCATCTGAACATTATTAGCACTGAGCTCCGGATTTATCTTGTCTAGGTTTTCTCATGAAATGGTAAGATTATAACATGTACATGGGGCTCTCTAAAGACTCTGTGCTTCCAGTGCAGGGGCACAGGTTCAGTCCCTGGTTGGAAACTAGGGCTCCATACACCATGAGGTGCAATCAAACAAAAAAATGTACATGAAGAATCTCAACTACCAAAGATGCAACAGCAGAGAATGGTTTTCTAAATATATGGAAAAGAAATAATGCAGAACATATCCTTTGTAGAAGCTGGAACGTAAGGGCCAGGCATGCCTAGAATCTATCATTTTCCCAAATCAACGAACTTGGCGTTTTGAGGCAGCGAAAATGTCCACTAGTGAATTCTTAAGAAGCTAGACAGAAAAAGAGGCTCTAAAATGACAGAGCTAGTAAACTATAATGGGGAAGAGAGGCAGACAGGAGGGACTTAAAAATGAGTTTTGTTAAAATTCAAACTGTGTTTATTTAAAATGTCAGAACTGGGGCACATTCTATTAAAAGGCACTGAGATAAGAACAAAGCAATCTAGGACATCTTGACCCAGAGTTCTTCAGACTTCTAAATTATCTGTGAGAACAATAGCTTGGAGGAAAATTGGAATGAAAAAAAAAAAAAGAATCAGTCAGAAACTAGACAACTTCAGCAAGGATGATGAAGAAAGGGTCAAGAAAAGAAAAAAGTCCCATAGGAAAGGAAAAGCATCTCAACCAAAAGTCATAGGATGGATAAACCTAGGATGTAAAACAGAAAGAATAAAGATTTTCCATAAACCAAAACTAGACCAAAGGCAATGGCTCAACCTGAGGCCAGAACAGTGGAAAATGGGCGGCCCATTCAAAGTACCACTGACCTTTGAAGACATCAAACAAAAGGTCTGGGGAGAAATGGCAAGAGCTAGAGTGATGATGGAAGTATCTAGAAAGGATTGTTTCATGACTTAAATCTGTGTAAAAGAACCAAGCAATGTAGGGTTCAACTCCTTTTAGCTGGTCCCAACTTCTCTGCAGTATTAAAGCATAAATGTCCACTTGAACATTGAAACAGATGCTAGGAATGGGCGAGAAAGAAATAGCAGGTACAGAAGATGATTCAACGGGTATTTTTCAACTTTATTGATGGTGTGAAAGTGATGCACATTCAGTAGGAAACCATACTTAAAATTATGAATGTTGAGTGCTCCCTGGTCTAGTGTCACACGGTAAAATACTGTGATACCTTCTCAAGATGCTGGCAGAGGCAGTCTCAGCTTCCAGTCAACCACACGATCACAAGGGGAAACTACCGACATACTTACCACCATTCTGCACCCAGACAACCACTTTGTTACTCACTCTCAGTACTGTATTCAATAAATTACATGAGGTATTCAACATTTTATAGTAAAGCTATAAAATTGTGTTATTGTGGGTTTGTGTTAGAGGATTTTGTCCCATGGTAGGCTAACTAACATTTACAATGTTAGTGTTCTGAGCCCGTTTAAGGAGGGTAAGGCTAAGCTCCTATGCTAAATTAGGTGCCATTAAATGCACTTGATGATATTTTCAACTTACAATGGGTTTATTGGGACATAACCCCACCTTAAGTCAAGGAAGATCTGTAGCTGGTATTAGAGACAAGAGAACGGAAGCTCAGTGATTAGGTGAAGACAGTCCTCTGTATCATCTCAGAATTAATAAGAGAAATCCCACTTTTGAAATGCAGAGAGCTGTGAGGTGAGCCAGGGTATAGCAGCCCAGACAACATGATGCTTTTTGGCCAATTTAAAAATCAATACAAAAACACTACTGTATGTAAGATAGATAACCTGTAAGGATGGACTGTATAACTCAGGAAACTCTATATTGTGTGACAACCTATCTGAGAAAGGAATGAATATAAGTGTATGTATAACAGAATCATTTTGCTGTACACCTGAAACTAACACAACATTGTAAATCAACTATAATAAAATCAAAAATATTTTTCGGTGTAAAAAAAAATTAAAGGACAGGAGAGAAGATGGAGAAAGGAAAGAGGAAAAGAGAGAGAAGAATATATTGGGGAGGGGAGAGTGCCAGAGCATTTGCCTCAGACATGCAGCACCTCAATCTTTACTTCTGCCCACTCCCTCCTCTAGGTCCTACCTGGGTCGGCTATGGTAAATTGTTCAATTTGGTGAAGTGGTCCATGTCTGAGGGAGGTAAGGACAGTCCATACAAAATTCTGGAAAAAAGCAAGATGCAAAGAACTTGCCTTTCATTCATTCTTATCACCTTCCCCTCCTCCCAATAGTAGTATTTTTTTCTTAGAGTGAGTTAGCAAGTGACCAGCAAGAAGAACATTAATCAGAAGTTAATTTTTCCTAAACACAAAACAAGTAGCTTCAGACAGGCGCATGCATTGAAATGGGCTTTCCTAGTGGCTCAGGGGTAAAGAATCCACCTGCCAAAGAAGGAGATGCAGCTGTTAATTCCTGGGTTGGGAAGATCCCCTGGAGAAAGAAATGGCAACCCACTCCAGTATTCTTGCCTGGGAAATCCAATGGACAGAGGAGCCTGGAGGGCTACAGTCCATTGAGTTGCCAAAGAGTCGGATATGACTTAGAATTAAACAACAGTGCACTGAAACGAGAACCAGGCACTATTTCTGTGGGCCACATGGAAGAACGCGAGTATAATTTTGCATTAAATCTGATTAAACAAATACATCAAATGGCCCATATCTCATAACTGCTACTGTCTCAAAAGAGTCACCTTAGGAAAAATATAAACCAAGAAGTACTAGATATATTTTGCTGCCTGCCCCACACATCTTGGTCAATTCTTCCCATAATAGACAAGAGTCACTGTACTCAGGACCCTCCAGCCTTCACTAGCCATGCCTCACTAGCCAAGAATAAACTTCTGGCGGAAGGATCCAGTCAACTGGTCGAGCCATTTGACTTTCAGCCATGAAGATTTTACTTCATTTCAGAGTACTTAAAATTCCAGCTAGTTTCAACTAATTTTGGATATTAGCAGAGTCTCTAGTCCAGGGTCCAAAAATACACAGGAGTTCTGCCACCACTTTCTTTTCCAAAACCATTACACACAAGACTAATTATGGCAGAATCCTTTTGCCCTCAACACTGCTTCAGCTTCCTGTGTTTCTTAAAAGACTGAATCCTCTTGGCAGCTGGCATCAAGTCATGTGAGCCAGTTCTTGAGCCTTCATAGCCCTTCATCATGAGTGAAGTCTGTGGCAGGTGCTGAAAGGGAAGAGAGTCATCCAGTAGGACCAAGAAAACGGGACTGGACAGAAGAACCAAGTTGCTCAAGATCACAGTCTATGGAGTTCACACCCAAGTCAAGTCTTTGGCGGGGTTCCACAGCTTTTTTTTTTTTTTTTTTAAGATTTTTTAATGTGGACCATTTTTAAAGTCTTCATTGAATTTGCTACAATATTGGTTCTGTTTTATGTTTTGGGCCATGAGGCGTGTGGGGTTTTAGCTTCCCAACCAGGGATCGAATGCACATTGCCTGCGATGAAAGGCGAAGTCTTAACCACTGGGCACCCAGGGAAGTCCCATAGGTCCCACAGCCTCTGCTCCTTCCACTCCCCTCCTCTGCACTTCCCCTTTGCCATGGAAATACAGAAAATTACACAGTGCTCTGAAAATCCTTCCACAAAAAGTAACATGGCGAGAACTCCTTGGCAGTTCACTGGTTAGGACTCCAAGTCCTAACCAAGATCATAGTCTCCCTGCCAAGGACCTGGGTTCAGTCCCTGGTCTGGTTAACTAAGACCCCATAAGCCCCGGGCCAAAAACACAAAAGTGACTTTATGCTCACCTCAGCTGTATCTCTAGATACTGTGGTGGAATAGATAAGATAAAATAGATTTGTTAGAAAACAAGGCCAGAAGAGGAAAGGACAAATGCCAGGAGTCTGTTTGGAAACAGGACAAACATTTTTTTTTTTTTTGGAGTTAACAGAGTAAGTCAGGTTGATAACAATACTGAGTAATATTCTTACCCACAAAAGTACCCAAAAGTTCCAACAAGGTGAACAAGCCAATTACTGAGCTATAATTCATCAGTTTCTACTACAAAGCATCCCCTAGCTTTAAAATTTCTCAAGTAAAGCACTGATCCATGCCTAAGCAGTCAGGAATCTGCCAGTTCCTATGGGAATAAAAATCCCTAGGACACAGACATTTGTATGCTTCAAACTTGAGTTTGAATAACCCTTCCCCTAACATAAAACACATAAAACAGAATTCTGAGGATAAACTACTTCTCCTTATTTTTTAATATATGAATATATATATATGTATATATGATGAAATGGCTGGATGGCATCACTGACTTGATCGACGTGAGTTTGAGTGAACTCTGGGGTTGGTGATGGACAGGGAGGCCTGGCGTGCTGCAGTTCACGGGGTCGCACAGTCAGACACGACTGAGAGACTGAACTGAACTGAACTGATACTATGTATATATGCCTATTATACCTAATATATTACTAAAATTTGTGTTTTCTCACAAAGTATAGAAAGAATTCTCACAAAGTATAGAATTCTTTTTATACTTTGTACTGCTTGGTTAATATAGGCAGTCCTTATTTTACAGTAATGATATACACAAATTTTAAATTACTGTGGTTTAGTTAAACAACAGCCTTCCAACCCCACAGTTCAAATTTTAGTTACCATGATGTAGTAAATGTGAATAATTGCATAAAGTATACTCTCTGGCACTAGTTCTTTCAGTCCTGTGTGTGTTCAGCTGTTCAGTTGTGTCCAACTCTTTGCAACTCCATGAACTGTAGCCCACCAGGCTCCTCTGTCCGTGGGATTTTCCAGCGCCACTAAATCAATGCACATCTTGGTCAGTGACCGATCTCTTTATTCTTTTCCAGGCCTGTTGGTGAGTGGCTCCTCACATCTGTTACTCAGTCAAGCAAAGTCAGGGACCTGTGCGGCTGTGCTGCCTCCTCGTCTCCCGTTTTACACAAATGGACAATCAAAAGAGGAAAGTGACCAACAAATGAAAGCATAGCAAGTGCTGAGACTGGAGATGAACTTGGCGGTGATTAGAAGATGGGGATGTTGACATGGGACTGTTGACACCTCTGTTGTTTCAGAGACTCCAGCCATGCAACAAAAGAACTTAGTGGAGGTGACCTTATTGATGCTAAAGGGGAAAGTGGCTGTGACAAAGAGATGTGACACCGGCAGAAAAATTCCCACGAAGGGATTCTAGGGGGTATTTTATGACACTGAGAGCACTGAAGAGAAAAGCCTGGAAGCTGATCCATACTTAGAAAAGACATGTCAAGTCACCAAGTTGCTGTCTCCATGCCATAAGTTATAAGAAGTTGGAATTGGCATATGCTGCTGCTGCTAAGTCCGACTCTGTGAGACCCTATGATGGCAGCCCACCAGGCTCTGCCGTCCCTGGGATCCTCCAGGCAAGAACACTGGAGGGGGTTGCCATTTCCTTCTCCAATGCATGAAAGTGAAAAGTGAAAGTGAAGTCGCTCAGTCGTGTCCGACTCTGCGACCCCATGGACTGCAGCCCACCAGGCTCCTCTGTCCATGGGATTTTCCAGGCAAGAGTACTGGAGTGGGTTGCCATTGCCTTCTCCGGAATCGGCATATATATACCACTATAAACAAAATAGATAACCAAAGAGGGTCTACCATGTACCACATGAAACTCTAGTCAGTATTCTGTAATAACTTAAATGGGGAAAGAATCTGAAAAAGAATATATATGTATAACTGAATCCCTATGCTGTAACCTGAAACCAACATAACATTGTAAATCAACTATACATCATTTAAAAAAAAAATTAAGTTCTAGGATGAGAAGGAAAAAGCTAGTACTATTCAAAATACTCTGGGTAAGTCTTTGCAAAGAAATGTAACATTTAATTCTCAATGTCATAGTGTTTTAATTTTCAGTGTACTAAATAAATATTAGTATCACTGTTTTTTTCCATTTCCCGATATATTTATATAAGCGACATAAGGGAGTCCTTCATTTTTGACAAAAATGCTCAAAGATCGTGGAGCAATCATAATTTTTCCTTTTGATTATTAAGCTCATTTTCACAATTTCCACACGCATTGCCATTGAATGGTCCACACCTCTGGACAACGAAAACCAGTTTATACAAATCTGATGGTTGTGCCACATTCACCATGCTGCTGCTAAGTTGCTTCTTCAGTCGTGTCTGACTCTGTGCAACCCCAGAGACAGTTTCTCAGAAAGAAGTGGAAAATAGTTATGTGTTTTCCTGGACTAAAGAACAAGGTATAATAGTCTTCAATAAGTTTTCTTGATATGGAAACTCAATAAGCCGTTTAAGTTCATTAATTTGCCCTTATTGTGTCTCTTCCACTGTCTGTAACATCTCTCTAAGCACCCAGAAAAAAATCTGCAAAAATGTTGAGTGCATCTATATATGTCTAGAAATATGTGTTTTATTATGATTTAGTTGATAATGTAAAACTTTCTGATGTCTACCATTTAGGGATGGACAGTGGGATTTGAAATGCTTCAAGATATATAATTTTATTACCTTCTTATATGGAAAGTAATCTGAAAATATTGGAAACAGTGGCTAAGTAGAGTTCCTTTGCAAAAATATTTTGATAAGATTTGATTATTAACATACAACTGGAATATCTGGAGTAATAGCTCCTTTAAGAGAGTTAAAACATCTGCTCCAATCAGATTTTAAAATGCTAATTAGCTTAATTATACTCTTGATTTTCAGTAAAGTGACAAAATCAGAGTTCTATAAAAACAAACAAAAAAACTCCACAAATTTTTCAGTCTGAAATTTAGGTTCATCATTTCTACTTAATCATTAGCACTTGTCCTTGACTCACATCTATTTTCAACAGAAACAAAAATTCTAATTTTCCAAACAAAATATAGGAAAGCAATGCTTATTATTGCAGGGTTGGCATTGTTACGGGTAAATTATACTGCAGCAGGCTTCATAAACCTCTACAGAATTTTGTGAGTCGTTATGTTTGCATTCCTCCTTGAAGCAAAAATAAAGAACCTTTTTTTAGTTATTAAGGATTCTTTGAGGCATCAGAAACAAACAGATTTAGACACGTCAATCTCAGAGCCATGTGCTGGCCACACCCAACCACGTCAATCCTGAAAAAAGAAAGGGCAAACTGTTTCTATAAACTGTTAACTTTTCTCACTGCTAGGGAAAATCCAAACCTTCTCTACGCAATTGCCCTTACTCTAACTGTAATAGATAGGGATTTCCAGAGCTGTGACTAGAGGGAAAAGGCGCAGGACTTGGTGATGGAGATGGGATTTCAAACTCTGTTGCTTTCACTTCCTCCTTTGTGACCTTTTCTCAGGCACGGAGCTGACTTCCTACTCTCCCTTCCTCATCGCTTAAACTCCCATCTTTTCCAATTCCTTTTCTCCTACTCCTACACCTCACATATACACAAAACTGTCTCACAAAACCTACACTCTGGTTTAGCTTCCTTATTTGTAAAATGGCAGAAAAGGGAAATGGGGACTATTCCCCTGATTATCCAAATTTTAAAATGTATTTCATTGCATTTTGTATATTATAATGTTTTTATATAATAAAAATTATATTAAAATTGGTTTTAAAAGTAACAGTTTGGAATTATATGTCCAAGAAGAGAAGAAAATTCAAAATAATGTAATGATGTTTATATGAAATGTTAAGTAGAAGGTGGATAGTATGTTTTAGGCTATTGGAAAAATCAAACTCTACCTACATAGATTAAAAAAGGGGGGGGGCAGGACTTGAAATGAACAAAAATGAAAACAAGTGGGTAAGACATTGGCTAGAAATAAGAGCATTCACAAGCATGTCATATCATGATTCCAAAAAGAAGTGTCAAAAGCATGCTACAGTTTTAGCATGCTAAAAACAATGACATTCCTTTAGTGGGAAAAAAGGGTATGGAATGGAAAAGAGGGAAAGGGTTTATTGGTCTCAGTAGGAGATGCTGAAGTAACATCCTTAGAAGCAGAAGCTGAAGGGTAAAAAATGGAAGATAAGATAAAGATAGTATTGAGCGAAAACAACTCCTAACCCAATCGCTTAAAAGACTGAGGAAGGAACTTTATAAGAAGCATAATGAGATAAATTATTTCTCTAAGTTTCCATCTTTGACATGCATTTTAAGTATACTTCCTTAAATGAAACCTAATCCAACAGGAAACAAAGCACCAAAGCTTCTGATGAAGTGTGGCAATTTTTGGCATTCTTTGACTTGTCAAAACATCAGCCCTGGCCCCTGCCTTCGTTTGCACATGGTGTTCTCCCTTGCCTGTGTCTGTGGGAACATTCCCCATTTTTCTAAGGACGCCAGTCATGTTGGACTAGAGCCCAACCCAATGACCTCGTCTGAACTAATTGCATCAGCCATGACCCAATTTCCAAATAAGGTGACATTCTGAGGTGCTGGGGGGTTAGAACTTCAACATGTGAGACCGGGGAATTCAATTCAAGACCTAACACAGTGAGAGACTCCATCCCTCCCTAGCCATTGCTAGAGGTTCCCAAAGCAGCTACTCAACTCAATTATTCTGAGGAGGAAAACAAAACGAGGTAACAAGCACAAATCTTCTGTGACTGTGGTTGTGTGTACAGTGTTTACCAACTACCTGTGGATCAGCTTGGAGGCAGGGAGCTGATACCCTCATTCTAAAGCAGCACCACTGAGGGTTTGGGCAGACAGTTCTTTTGGCAGGGCCTGTCCTGTGTACTGTAGGACTTAACAACATCCCTGTCCTGACCTCCTGGATGCCAGCAGCACTGCCTCTCTCCCAGTGGGACAGCCAAAAATGTCACCAGACATCTCCAGTATTCCCTGGGAGGCAAAATAGCAAGGTTTTGAGAATCATGTCCAAAGGGAAGGTAACATGGTTCTCAAAAGTATATACATTATCATGTGTGAAATAGTCAGTAGGAAGTTCCTAAATAACACAGGGAGCCCAGCCAGGCTATCTGTGATGACCTAGAGGGGTTGGGAGGAGGGCACTGAGGTTCAAGGGGGAAGGGAGATATATATATACATATATATATATAAAAATAAAAATGTAAAACATTTTTCCACCAATTAAAAAATAAGAAAACCCAGTTGACTGTGATTTTAAAGAGCTTTGGTTTGGAAAACAAATTAAACATAAAGCTAAAGCTAAATGTTAGAGTTACATGTCCAGTTAAGGTTTATAAAGAAAGAAGGATAAGGATTACAATACTTTGTAATGGAAAAACTTGAGAGAGTTTATGAAGCCAGATATTTTGCATGAACCTTTGCATGGTTAACTTTCATATAAGATGTATTTGTTATCTAAAAATTTTGTCTCTTTACACTTGTGCATCAGTCAACATATTTTAATCATTGCAGAAAATAGTTTTCTTGGGCTATTTGTTTGGATTAGTTAATACCTATGTTTAAACTATTGAATATTAAGGTATTATTAACTATCTTAATATTGTATATTTGTGTGTACACATGTTTGTGTATTTTTAACATTATGTCTTAATCTAGAATTCAGTGAAGAAATCCCATTACTGAAACTAAGTGTCCTTTTATAACAGAAAATTAGTAAATATATTTAGAAGGGGAAAGAGCAATCCAAATGAATTCCAGTAAAGAATAATTAAACAAACCCACACCCTCCCAAGGAGTAACAAACATTCTAACTTTGTGAATATTCTATAGGACCAATGTGTGTGTGATGGAATTCAAGTAGTAAAAGAGAATATATAACAGAATCCCTTTCAAAGTAGATCCAGAGTGGGAGAAAATCTACAGTAACATGCATTAAACTTCTCGAGGGATGGAATAATGGCTGACTTTCCACTTTTACATCCCATATTTCATAGTGTTTTAGCAGTTAATTTTTAAGTCTACGTTGCTTTTGAAATCAGGGGGAAAAAGTTAACAAAGAAAACCTCCTGGTTGTACTGTCCTTATGCAAGCAGAAGTCATCACTAGCCTTGGGAAGGTCCCAGGAGATCCAGTGCTAAGGAAGAAAGGTCAGGGGAAGTGGGGAAAATTCTCACGTGATATGGCTTTAATTTAGTGGTCGAATGAAACAGTAGTAGCTCTGGAAAAGAGGAAAAGGATGTATTGATAAAGCTGTCAGTGTAGCATGCCTGAAAAGAACTGGGGAAAGAAAGTAGCTCAGATGCTTGACTAGGAATGAAATCAGGAAAACCTCGTCAGCAAGCAACCAAAATAAGTCAAATCAACTTTCCTCTGCACCAGCAAGCTGGGTCACAAAATAAATCAAACTGAGTCTGGCCTGTCACATTAAAGTCAACCACCTGCCTTATCAACTGTCAGCTGAAGTCGCAGGAGTTAAATCTGAGTTTACAACCAGCAGATTTTATCTCTGGGGCTACGTAGAAATGAGGACAGATATTTCCCTGAATAATGTGTCAAAGTGTTCCTGTAACTCTGCGACTAACAAATGGGATTGAATCTAGTTCTCTTCTTGCTCTAAAAATGAAAAAATTGTACTTAAAGACTCTTACCCAAGCCCTCTGAGACTCTTAGCAGATAGAATTCTATCACTTGCTAGAGAAATGCTTCCAAAACATATGTTTTAAACCTTTTATTCTCAAAACATGCAAAAATATTTTTAATTCCTTGAGGGTCATCAACATCCTGAATCTGCAAGGAGAAAGCAACAAAAGAAACTCTGAAGTTTACAGTATATTTAAGCTTTCTGTGAAATTCTAAATAACTTGGATTCTTGATAATTGAGTTTAAGGGCTATCCAACAATGCATGATGAGGCCAGTGTTAAGCTCTTTAATTCACTTGTTTATCTGATAATTTGCACATGAAATAGAAGCCAACATGTTAATCTTTTCACTAATCAGCAAAAAAAAAAAAAAAAAATAGTATGTAGATTTATCTCAGTTAGTACATGCATCAATTATTTCTAATAAAAATCTCCCTGGTTCAAGAAAGTTGTAAAACTGTAACATAGCCAGAAAATATCACTTCTTAAATTTTGTTTTAAAAAAAAGTTTTAAATATTTTGTTGTTGCAAAGAAAAAGAAAACTTTAAATATTATTTTAATCAGATAAATTTTTTTAAGATTCTACATATAAGTGAGATCAGACGGTACATGTCTTTCTCTGTCTGACTTATTTCACTTAGCATAATGCCTTCAAGATCTATCCATGGTCTCATTTTTTATGGGTGAAAAATATTCCATTTTATACATACATATATATATATATGAATACATATATACATACATACATACATATATATATATATATACACACACAAACACACACACACATACCCCCAGGAGAAGGGAATGACAACCTGCTCTAGTATTCTTGCCTGGAGAATCCCATGGACAGAGGCTACAGTTCATGGGTCACAGAGTTGTACATAACTGAGTGACTAACACTTTCACTGTCATATATATATATATCACAATTTTTTATCCATTCATCCACCAATGGATACTTAAATTGTGTCCAAGTCTTGACTGTTGTAAATAATGGCTCTCCAGACGGAGGATGCAGATATCCGGTCAAGTTAGTGTTTTCATTTCCCTTGGATCTATCTCCAGAAGTGGAATTGCAGGATCATATGGGCCTCCCTGGTGGCTCAGATGGTGAAGAATCTGTCTGTAATGCAGCAGACCTGGCTTCAATCCCTTGGTCAGGAAGATCCCCTGGAGAAGGGAATGGCTACCCACACCAGTATTCTTGCCTGTAAAATTCCAGGGACAGAGGAGCCTGGCGGGCTACATTCTACGAGGCTGTTAAGAGTCAGACATGACTGAGTATCTAACACTTTCACATTTTCATGGCAGTTCTATTTGATTTTGTGAAAGTGAAAGTGAAGTCTCTCAGTCCTGTCCGACTCTTTGCAACCCCATGGACTGTGGCCTATCAGGCTCCTCCGTCCATGGGATTTTCCAGGAAAGAGTGCTGGAGTGGATTGCCATTTCATTCTCCGGGGGATCTTCCCAACCCAGGAACCGAACCGGCGTCTCCCACATTGCAGGCAGATGCTTTACCGTCTGAGCCACCAGGGAAGTCCTTTGATTTGTAGGACCCTCCATACTGTTGTTTATAGTAATGATACCAATTTATAAACCTGCCAACAATGCACAAGGCTTCCTTTTTTTCTACATCCTTATCAGCACTTATAATCTCTTGTCCTTTTTATGATAGCCATTCTAAAACTTGTGAGGTATATCTCATTGTGACTTTAATTTGATTCTACAAAAAGCCCTCACGCATAGAAATGCAGATACTAACAGCTAGAAGGGCACTAGAATGTATTGAAATGGTTCAAATCCAAAGGATATGCATGGGGCATTGACAACACCTCCAACAATCTTCCCTTTGTATTACAGGTCTATCCATGCCCATATGTTACATTTATTCTTGTTAGTTAGTGTTCTTCAAAGTGGTGATCATTCAGAATGTCTAGACAAAAGAGTTCAGCAAAACCAGAACGTTTAAGGGAATAAGTTACCATCCCATGCTGCAATTTTCCATGCTATAACCATCTCTCTCCCCTCTACTTAGACTGGTATTTCTGATGATATAGATTGCTACTTAAGTAACAGCAAACCTGTCTCCTCTTGATAATAAAGTCAATTACCCCAGCAACTACTGGCATGAGAAACACCAAATGACTAGGTGATAGCCATATTTTAATTTACTGTAACTTTTACCATACACTCTGGTAAAAATATCCTTCCCCTTGACATCAGTACCTCTAGACCAACAGAACCTGATGTTACAGGGATGGGAGGCTGAATCAATCAAGTGAATTACTAGAAGTAACGGCATGCAGGGCCACACTTACTTCTATGCTTTGATAACCACCCTTGTTACTACTGTTGTTTAGTAGCTCAGTCATGTCTGACTCTTCTGCAACTTCATGAACTGTAGCCTGGTAGGCTCCTCTGTCCTTGAGATTTCCCAGGCAAGAATACTGGAATAGCTTACCATTTCCTTCTCCAGGGGATCTTGCCAACCCAGAAATCAAACCCACATATTTTGTGTCTCCTGCACTAGCAGGCAGATGCTTTCCTACGGAGCCGGAGCTGGGAGGTATTAATTCTCTAGCAATGGTACTACTGATCTGTCATGCATATCATGGAATTGGCTTCTATGATTCAGAGAAAACCCTCTGGTGTATACATGTTGATACTGGCAGATGGAAGTGAGCTGAGCACACTGAAATAGTAATACCTAGGGTGTGGTGGGCACTGACAGTGTATATTACAGTTCCACACAAAGCCCAAAAGTAAATCAAACCCATATATACACCCCAACGTTAAAAGCAGCGTTATTTACAAAAACCAAGATATGGAAACAACCCAAGTGTCCATCAACAGAAGAAAGGACAAGGAGGGTGATGTGTACATGTGTGTGTGCATACAATGGAATACTTAGCCAAAAAATAATGAAATTTTGCCATTTGCAACAACATGGATGGAGCTGAAGGATATTATGTTAAGGAAAACAAGTCAGATAGCACGCTGTCTGACTTATTTACAAATACTGTATGATATCACTTATATGTGAAGTCTAAAAAATAGAACAAATCAGTGAATATAATAAAAAAGAGGCAGACTCACAGAGCACAAATCAGTGGTTAACAGAAGGGAGAGGGAAGGGGAAAGGGTCAAAATAAGGGTAGGGGATTAAGAGATACAAACTATTAAGTGTAAGATAAAACCAGGAGATATAGCCTGTATTTTGTAGTAACAGTAAATGGAATATAACCTTTAAAACTTGTGAATTACTGTAATGTACACCTGCAGCTTATGTAATATTTTATGCCGATTATACTCTTATAAAAAATGAAATAAGTAAATCAAACCACTTTTTTGTTTTTGATTTAGCTTTGACTTTTTTATTGTAAATGTATTATCTTTGAAGGCATAGATAAATTAATATGTATCAAACTTAACAATGCTGCTACTGCTAAGTCGCTTCAGTTGTGTCCGACTCTGTGTGACCCCATAGACGGCAGCCCACCAGGCTCCCCCATCCCTGAGATACTCCAGGCAAGAGCACTGGAGTGAGTTGCCATTTCCTTCTCCAATGCATGAAAGTAAAAAGTGAAAGTGAAGTCACTCAGCCGTGTCCAACTCTTAGCGACTCCATGGACTGCACCTACCAGGCTCCTCCGTCCACTGGATTTTCCAGGCAAGAGTACTGGAGTGGGGTGCCATTGCCTTCTCCACACTTAACAATAAACATTTATAAAATTGCTGATTGATTCCAGATCCTCTCATGAACACTTAAGAGGCTGATTAAAAATTAGCTTCAATTAAAGAAAGTTAATTTAAATGAGCTAGGCATAGTTGGGATTTTGAAATGGATACAAACTTAAAATAAAATATTGATTATTTGTGATGATTAATGGGACTAGAACTGCATTCTAGGATTTTTATTGAAGAGGAACAATTTTCCTTGAACATTTTTTCCTTTAGTTTTAGTTGACCAGATTTCATTTTGTCTTTATAAAAGCGTTTCGAGTAATATGCAATTCATCTCTGTCAAACTTCTGGAAATTGGGCATGGAGAAGGCAGGTAATTTCCATAAGGGATTTCATACAAAGTAATGATGATGAGAGTATACTTTCCTCAAGCCACAAAATCAAAATTTTCCAAAGCTACAGTTTTAGGGCTTTTCTGTTCTAACTGCCTTATTAGGAAAGTAAGTACTTGATGTCAACTTGTCCCTAAGATGCTAGTTAGTGGATGTTGGGACAGAGACTTGATTATAGGAGAACCTGAGAGGGAGACAGTCTGGCAGATGGGGCGAGCAGACGTCCTCTCCCTTTGAGTAGGGTTAGGTTGAGGTATTGATGAAACATGAATTGGCAGAAGTTTCTTTTTTTATGGAGACTGGCTGATGATACATGGGGATCTTTTAGATTCTTCTGGCTACTTTGTTTGAAATTTCCTCTGAAAATGTTTTAAAAAAGAAATTCCTTTCAGTACCTTGAATATAACACATGGGTCAGCAAGTTATAGCCCGCCTGCCAAATCTGGCCCTCTTTCCTTTTTCACCAATTAAGTTTTATCGGAACACAGACATATCCATTTAATTATATATTGTCTACGGATGCTTTTAAACAACAATAGCAAGGTTGAACAGTTGTAAACAAGACCATATGGCCTGCAAGCCTAAAATATTTACTATCTGGCCCTTTACAGAAAAACGTTTGCTGATCCCTGGTTGGATTTTTTTAATACTTTTGATTTATGCTTCGGTTGAATCCACAGAACAGAATCTCAGATGTGAAGGGTAAGCTGTATGCAAATTCATGAATACTCTTTGAAGAAAGTAGACTTAAATTAAGATGAGTGTGTCAAAAGCAAAGAAATAAGAAATATTAATAATCTCAAAAAATGTTTTCTGGTAAACAAGGTCACAGAATGCACCTAGTCTAGCACACATGTGTTTGTCTACCTTGTTCTTAAATATTATAAAGAAAATGTGGCTGCAATGTCATTCCAATAGCATAAGACCTTTAGATCTAAAAATGTGTAATCCTTTTCAATTTATTTCTTCTGAAAATAGAATACTGCTCTGAGTTCAAAAGGGTAAGCAAATTGTAACTCAAGAATCTGAAACACTTCTTGCAGTTAGCCAGTCCCCTCAACCATGCAGTCACTTTCCTTCTCTTCATTTTCCATCACTAAGGGTTCTAGTGATGTCCAAGGGAACAGCAGTCAAGAAGTTCTAATTGGCTCTTTTCCTCTGACAACACCCAAAGGTACATAGCAATTGACTTTTTGAGAGGTTATTGGTATGATGCTGAAAGCTCTGAGCTGCAGGATGAGAAAGTGTAAGATTCATTGATTTCAACCCACAGCTAGCATTTACTAAGTTCTGTAAAATACAGCAGGCAGCCCTCTCTGCCTTGGGAGCTGACAGGAGTCTAAATCAGATAGAGAAGCGAGGCCCAGAAATCTAATAAGACCAAGTGACAAATGCAGAACAAGAAACTGAAGTGAGGCTTAGTGTCCGTTACTGACTTGGAAAACAAACAAGTAACCCAGAAAAGCCTTCCCTGAAGACCCAGGAAAGCATCTGAAGTTTTTAGTAAGAGCTTAGTTTCCAAAGGCATCTCCTTTACCAGAGAAAGCATGCATGCATTCACATCACTTCTGCAGACAGGACCTGACCTCCAAACGATTCAGGCCCACATCCTTGGAGTGACTGCCCAGGCAAGTCTTGAGCACCACGGAGGTCCCCACAATGAGTGTCTTTGTGTGTACTGGTGGGAAAAGGTAAGAAACAGAGAGCAAGAACTGTTTATTGGCCTCTTTCCTACATCCTTCTTCCTCTTGTTTCTCTTAAAACAATTTAATGAAGGTAGAATCGTATTGTTAAAAAATGTATTTCCCCCTTACCACTATACACATACTCCTTTTGTAGGCGTTATTACATTATATTCTAAACAGGGCTTGCCTGTCTGTCTCCATGTGGTAGGTCAAATGCATGGGAGGCCTAGATGGCCTCTCTGAACCCATGTGTTTTTCATGTGATTCTGCAGTTCATCGCTTAAAAAGACAGCATTTCTTCTCCATCCATTCCACCCTGACCTTGAATCTGAGCTTTCCCATGAACCCTCTTTTGGCTAATAGAGTATGACAGAAGGGACTTAGAGCCATTGCTGAGGTTATGCCTCAAGAGGTCTTGTTCATTCCCATTATACTTGGATCCTCACCATCATGGAATCAAAGCCAGGTTATGCTGCTGAAGGAGGAGAGGCCACGTGAAAGAAATCCAAGCTGTCTCACCACTCCTAGCCAAGGTCCTCCTAGATCAGCCTGTCCAACTGCCAGCAAATGACAGATAAATAAGCAAGTCCAACTGCCAGCTAATGACAGATAAATAAGTGAGTTCAGCTGAGATCAGCCAACCCTGGCTCAGACATGAAAAACCACCCCTTTGGCCAGCAGAGTTATGAATTAAACAAATGTTTATATTGTTGTGTGCTACTAGCTTTTCCGGTGGATTGCAATGCAGCACCATTATGCCGATAGCTAACTGCTACACCTTCTTCCTAAATGTATTCACAGAGACTAGATCTCAATGTGCAATAGATGAGTAAATGAATAAATAAGGGAGTGATTGAATGCATACATGAACACGATACCATAAACTGGATGATAGGAGGTTTAAATGGATTCTGTCGCATTAAATAGAGAAGAATGGTAAGTTACCATCTTATAATTTTCTAACTGGAAATTCTTCCTCTGCCCCAGCCCATCCTAGAATGCTTGGCACTGTTTGAGTATGCAGGCCATTCTGTTGAGTTTCTGCAAGCACAGGAGCGCCACAGAGGATGAACGGTGCAAGTCTGGAGGGCATCTGTCCATCACAGCCCCTGGTATGGCAACAGGGTTAGCAGTAATGGTTCGCTGATGTTTCTGCCAAGAGTGGAGCCAAGGGTGAATCCAGCAGTGTGCTTTGGCAGGAGAAAAAGGAAACCTCTCTCACACTCAAACACACACACACATACAACAGCCCAGATGTTGCCGTACAACACATAAAGATTCCAGAAAAGCAAATAAAACTCTGTGATGGCTACAATGGAGTCTGCAACCAAGGAGACCAGAAGATCCTTGAGAAAACACCCAGTCAGACACGACTGAAGCGACTTAGCAGCAGCAGCAGCAGTGGTGACCAGAATGGAAAGGAAATCCAAAAAAGAGGAGATATATGTAGACATGTAGCTGATTCACTTTGCTGTGCAGCAGAAACTAACACAACACTGGAAAGCAAACATACTCCAATAAAAGTTAATTTTTTTAAAAAAGGAAATGTCTAGAAACAGTAGAATGCACTTATAGCAGCCTCAGAGAGCAGTGTGGAGGCTACAGATTTAGAGAAGAGGCCATTCGTGTGAGTCAGAAGGGTAATTTGACCCAAACTGTAAAAGGCCAGCTGAATACGGCTCAGTGTTTGGTTACCACTGGAAATTCAGAGGAAAATCCAGAAGCAAGGCTTGGAGGTGAGACAACCGTGGCACATTTTCCAAGGAACTAACTGGCTACAAGAGAAAACTTCCAGAACAGAGGAGGATGCTATCGTACAAGTACGAAGTGCTGAGGCTTTACTCTGAGGCCAAGGCGTGTGGTAAACTTCACACGACCTTAAGCCAGTCACAAATAGGAAGGATCTGGTCAAATTAAATTGGCCATAGTGTACCAGACTCAACAAGTACTCAATAAACAGGGACTCATAAAAATATATTCCCCCCCTGAGATCTTGGCTTTACAGTGTGTTTTGTTGGCTTTTTAACTCTCTCTAGTTGGTTAGATCTTCAAAACAATATTTACAAGGAATGATACTTCACACACCATAACTTTTCAGGCCAGCAAAGGTGAGGGGGAAGGAGGCATTTTTTCCTTTTCATCCCAACCCAAAACAACAACTGATGTAATGCTCCTGGAGACTTGGAGCTACAACCGCATTCCTCACTCCTGTCTCCCTGCTTGAAATCATCTCCCAGGAGCTCCCAGGTCCTGCCCCCATTCCTTTTGATTTTCCCATGGAACTGCTCAGCCATCTTACAAGAAGATTCTTCTTGGTTTTACTCCATTCATGGATTCATGGGTTGGAAGCAAGACTTCCTCGAATGGCGGGCAAATGTTGATTTGGGGACCCCCTTCCCAAGAAACCCCGTGCTGCTTGGAGCATTTGCCTCCATACCTTTCCTTTTTAGTCTCCAAAAATGCTCCTTCATCAGATTTAAGGTATCATATGTCACTCGGTGCTGGAGTCTCAAAGAGTTGGACACAACTTAGCAACTGAACAACAGCAAATGTCACTCAGCGAGCTAAACGAAAAATAGAATGCAACTCACAGTGATATTGATGGTATTTTGTACTTAATGACTCTTACACAACACTTCCTAAATTACTCTCATAAAAAAACGGAATTTAAAAAGCCATTTTTCTCAACTGCCACTAATACGCTCATCTCATTTTGCTCTGTTGCACAATTGAGCATGAAAGATTTAGCCAGTTTTGATATGTTAAAATTTTTCCTTGACTCTGGTTTTCATAGGATAATTTTTTTTCCCTCCCAGCTGGGAAAAAAACTAAATTTTCAACTACCCTGTAAGAATCTGATCTTAAAAATTCATCCTCCCAGGATTTTTTTGTCTTTCAGGCAGAGAAGCAAACTGTAGGCCTGCGACTGGTTTCAGAAATTGCAATACAAAGCTAATCTCTGGAAACAAACATACTAGATCTTTCCTGTGAACAGGGAAGAGCAATTTGTTCTTTTTTGCCCCCAAATGGGGATTGGGTATACTTGTAATGTCAAGCAGTGCTAAGCCAGGGTTAAAACAAGAGCAGGGCATTTGTGTTAACATAAGATCAGAGCCTTGAAAATGCTAGTATTATATTTATTTTTACTTAAGGCCAGGGACATTCTGCGATAAGTCTTATTTAAGAAGGAAACCCATGTAACAACTTGCTCTATAGTCCTTTTATCTGTATGCCTCAGGCATTTTCATTAACTCATCCAACAGAAATAGCATTAACTAGACAAAGAAGATGGTACTTATAAACCAAAGTATCAGCTCTATAAAAGACTTATCCTGATAACTTGTTAACATTGTCTTCATTCAAGATCTGAATTAAAGAAGATACAAGATACTGAATATAGCTTCCTATGCTATATATAGCATAGGACCTTGTTGTTTATCTATTTTATGTATAGTAGTTTGTATCTACGTATATAGTAGTTTGTTTCTACTAATCCCAAACTCTTAATTTATCCTTCCCTCCTTTCCACTTTGGTAATCATAAGTTTGTTTTCTATGTCTGTGAGTCTGTTTCTATTTGGTAAATACGTTTATTTGTATCATCCTTTGGATGTCACATGTTGTTGTTTAGCTGCTAAGCTGGGTCCGACTCTTTGCAACTCCACAGACTGTAGCAAAGCTCCTCTGTCCCTGGGATTTCCTAAGCAAGAATACTGGAGTGGGTTGCCATTTCCTTCTCCAGGGGATTTTCCCAAGCCAGGGGTCAAAATCATGTCTCCTGCATTTCGGGCAGATTCTTTTACCACAGAGCCACCGGTGAAGCCCAGATTTCACATATGCTGCTACTGCTAAGTCACTTCAGTCGTGTCCAACTCTGTGCAACCCCATAGATGGCAGCCCACCAGGCTCCCCGTCCCTGGGATTCTCCAGGCAAGAACACTGGAGTGGGTTGCCATTTCCTTCTCCAATGCATGAAAGTGCAAAGTGAAAGTGAAGTCGCTCAGTTGTGTCTGACTCTTTGCGACCCCATGGACTGCAGCCTACCAGGCTCCTCCATCCATGGGATTTTCCAGGCAAGAGTACTGGAGTGGGGTACCATTACCTTATAAGTGATATCATATGATATTTCTCTTTCTACTTACTTCACTTAGTATGATATTCTCTAGGTCCATCCATGTTGCTGCAAATGGCATTGTTTCATCCTTTTTATGGCTGAATAAAGGGCTTCCCTGATAGCCCAGTTGGTAAAGAATCCACCTGCAATGCAGGAGACCCCACCCAGTTCAATTCCTGAGTCAGGAAGATTCAGTGGAGAAGGGATAGGTTACCCACTCCAGTATTCTTGGGCTTCCCTTGTGGCTCAGCTGGTAAAGAATCCACCTGCAATGAGGGAGACCTGGGTTCAACCCCTGGGTTGGGAAGATCCCCTGGACAAGGGAAATGGCTGAAAAATACTCCATTGTATATACACCACATCTTCTTTATCCATTGATCTGTCCATAGACCTTTAGGTTGCTTCCATGCCTTGGCTATTGCAAATAGTGCTGCCATGAATGTAGGGGTGCCTGTATCTTTTTGAATTAGTCTTGTCTCCAGATATATGCCCATGAGTGATATTGCTGAATTATATGGTAACTCTGTTTTTAGTTTTGTAATGAACCTCCATACTGTTCTCCATAGTGGCTGTACCAACTTACGTGCCCTCAGTGTAGGAGGATTCCCTTCTCCACACCTTCTCCAGCATTTATTTGTAGACTTCTTGATGATGGCCATTCTGACAGGTGAGAGGTAATACCTCACTGTAGTGTTCATTTGCATCTCTCTGATGATTATCAATGACGAGCTGTTGATATCAATGAGGCTGTCGATATGCCATCTTTGGAGAAGTCTACTAGGTCTTCTGCCCATTTTTTGATTGAGTGCTTTTTTGTTATTGAGTTGTATGAACTGTTCGTATATTTTGGGAAGTAAGCCCTTGTCAATCACATCTTTTGAAAATGTTTTATCAGTTTGATGTAGACTTTCTTACTTGTGCCTATTATTTTCTCACATATTCTTTATGAGATATTTCAGAATTAGGGTAACAATCTGGCCACATCACTCCTAATGTTCTAGTGTCCCAGGATGTCAGCCATTGAACCAACATAGAACTGAATATACTTCAGTTCAGTTGCTCAGTTGTGTCCGATTCTTTGCGACCCCATGAACTGCAGCACACCAGGCCTCCCTGTCCATCACCAACTCCCAGAGTCCACCCAAATCCACGTCCATCAAGTCGGTGATACCATCCAACCATCTTATCCTCTGTCATCCCCTTCTCCTCCTGCCCTCAATCTTTCTCAGCATCAGGGTCTTTCCAAATGAGTCAGGTCTTTGCATCAGGTGGCCAAAGTATTGGAGTTTCAGCTTCAACGTCAGTCCTTCCAATGAACACCCAGGACTGACCTCCTTTAGAATGGACTGGGTGGATCTCCTTGCAGTCCAAGGAACTCTCAAGAGTCTTCTCCAACACTACAGTTCAAGAGCATCAATTCTTCGGTGCTCAGCTTTCTTTATAGTCCAACTCTCACATCCATACATGACCACTGGAAAAACCATAGCCTTGACTAGACGGACCTTTGTTGGCAAAGTAACATCTCTGCTTTTTAATATGCTGTCTAGGTTGGTCATAACTTTCCTTCCAAGAAGTAAGCGTCTTTNATCCATACATGACCACTGGAAAAACCATAGCCTTGACTAGACGGACCTTTGTTGGCAAAGTAACATCTCTGCTTTTTAATATGCTGTCTAGGTTGGTCATAACTTTCCTTCCAAGAAGTAAGCGTCTTTTAATTTCATGGCCGCAATCACCATCTGCAATGATTTTGGAGCCCAGAAAAATGAAGTCTGCTACGGTTTCCACTGTCTCCCCATCTATCTGCCATGAAGTGAATATACTTAGTGAATGATAAAATGTCAGGAAGAATGACCCAGAGAGAAGGACTGAAGTGGAGGGTTCTAAGTTCAGAAATGGAATGGACAGAGTCCATTAACCATGACTAAACTTTTAAGGAAAAGATACCAGTTACACAAATGAATGCATTTTGTTTAGCTGTTTTTAGTATTTTAGAATGTCGATCTGATGTGGAAAAAGGCACCTCTGGCAACCACCACCTTCATGCTTCTATAGAGAGGAAGCTGATTTGCCAAGAACACTTAAGACTAAGATGTTCCATCTCCACTGCTTGTATTCACGGAATGGTGAGGAGTAGCTTGTCATAGTAAGAACAGTAGGTTGGGTGGAGACATGGCAGATAGTTTCTTTTCTTATAAAACTTTTAGTTTTGTGTGTAATTTAAAACTGATTAATTTTCAATATCCCTATTGTGTATTTGTTTTCTGTGTATGTGTGTGCCTATAACTAATTCTTTCCCACAATCTTACAACAGAAGTACAAAAGGTTTTTTTTTTTTAATACAGTCTAATAATCTCCAAAATCTCTGCAGATGGTGACTGCAGCCATGAAATTAAAAAGATGCTTACTCTTTGGAAGAAAAGCTATGACCAAACTAGATGGCATATTCAAACGCAGAGACATTACTTTGCTGACTAAGGCCCGTCTAGTCAAGGCTATGGTTTTTCCTGTGGTCATGTATGGATGTGAGAGTTGGACCGTGAAGAAGGCTGAGTGCCAAAGAACTGATGCCTTTGAACTGTGGTGTTGGAGAAGACTCTTGAGAGTCCCTTGGACTACAAGGAGATCCACCCAGTCCGTCCTAAAGGAGATCAGTCCTGGGTGTTCTTTGGAAGGAATGATGCTAAAGCTGAAACTCCAGTACTTTGGCCACCTCATGTGAAGAGTTGACTCATTGGAAAATACTTTGATGCTGGGAGGGATTGGGGGCAGGAGAAGAAGGGGACGACAGAGGATGAGATGGCTGGATGGCATCACTGACTCGATGGACGTGAGTCTGAGTGAACTCTGGGAGTTGGTGATGGACAGGGAGGCCTGCCGTGCTGCGATTCATGGGGTTGCAAAGAGTTGGACACAACTGAGCAACTGAACTGAACTGAACAATCTAAAATGGACATTCCAGCTAAGTCACAGCAATATGTTAATAGAATATATGAAATTCCAAAGGGAAGTGTCAAACAAAAATGCAGATGTTTAAAAGGGGTATCAAAGAACCAGTCAGACCATGCCCAAACCACAGGAGAATATAAAAAGGGGCAAGAGATTGGAGATGATGATATGATTTGCAAAGAGGGGTGTGTGTGTGTGTGTGTGTGTGTGTGTGTGTGTGTGTGTCTGTGTCTGTCTGTGCACGCACATGCACACTCAGGATGTTAGGCTGTGAGTTTCACTTTCTCCAAGGGGAAAGGGTGGGATATTAACCTTCGCAAAAGGGCTTCACTAGGACAACTTAGAGAGCTCAAGTTTTGTTCCAAGGAGTGGGAGAGATGAGAACAGGGATCTGAAAGATTTCAGTTCAGTTCAGTTGCTAAGTCATGTCTGACTCTTTACCCCATGGACTGTGGCACACCAGGCTTTCCCGTCCTTCACCATTTCCTGAAGTTTGCTCAAACTCGTGTCCACTGAGTCAGTGATGTCATCCAACTATCTCATCCTCTGCTGTTCCCTTCTCCTCCTGCCCTCAATCTTTCCCAGCATCAGGGTATTTTCCAATGAATCAGCTCTTCGCATCAAAGTGGCCGAAGTACTGGACCTTCAGCATCAGTTCTTCCAATGAATATTCCAGGTTGATTTCCTTTAGGATTGACTGACCTTGCTATCCAATGGACTCTTAAGAGTCTTCTCTAGCACCACAGTTCAAAACCATTCTTTGGTGCTCAGCCTTTCTTATGGTCCAACTCTCACATCCATCCATGATGACTGGAAAAACCATACTTTTGACTCTCTGGACCTTTGTTGACAAAGTGATGTCTCTACTTCTATGCTATCCAGGTTTATCATAGCTTTTCTTCCAAGAAGCAAGCTTTAATGAAAGGCAAGAGGGGTAGCTGATGCACTGTTAGGGCAATGAAGTAAATTAAGTATTTTTGGTGGAGGAGATGTAGACCCCACAGAAAGAGCTGACCTCGAGCCATTTGTAGCCCTGATCAAGAGGACTATCAGTAAGGAGTAGTTTACTTCTAACAGGAAGAGACACTAGAAAGTGGTTCCCTAAACTCAGGGCTGAGTGGACAAGCTCAAGAGGCATGCCTACACTGCAGACCACCAAAGCAGCTAAAAGGGGAAAACTGGCTCCAAACATCTGCCAATCTTAAACAAACCAGGGCAGGTATGGGATTCTCTGCCCCCTATTCCCTTCCTCCCACTGAACTCCATTCCCGAAAGCCACAGCATCAGTAATAATAGCTCAAAAATGACAGATAGGTGGCAGAAAGGGTAGTAAAAACACTGCCTGTTTTCCCACCGAAAACAGGAGACTGAATGTTAAACTAAAGGCAGAGTCTTAGTTATAGTCTGGGAGCAAATACTCCAATGTACATATTGAGAGCATATTTAAAATCGAAAGTCTAAAACTCAAGAGCTCAAATTTCTGGTCTTTTACCTGAAACTATTACAACATTGCTAATTGGTTATACCCCAATACAAAATGTTTTTTGTGTTAAAATTAAAAACTAAAAAATTTCTGGTCTTTCTCTGTCACTTTCATTCCTGCTTTCAAATTACCAATTCTTTCCTGAGATCAATTCTTTCCTGAGATCATAAGACTTTGCTGAAAGTACATGATGACACCCACCACTCTGACATTTTCCAAACCTTCCCTAAAACTATGAGCTGAGTAGATAAATGGTCACATATCTCCAGAGGATAGTTTTGCTAATTTTTTTGGCTATAGCATGACCACATGAGATGTCTGTTCTTGATTGGCAGGGAGCTCCGCTCCAAGCAACAAGCAGTGGTTCAGAGACCCAATTTCTTTCCACTTTCTGGCTCCACTATCAGTAACATGTGGCTTCCTGGGCCACCAAGTTTATTTTTCCATGAGTCTGCTGGAAAGGGAAAGAATGCAAAGCTTCTTACATTGGAAATTTTTAAGACCCAGTCCCCAAAGTATCATAAATCATTTCTTCTTACATTCCTTTGGGGAGAACCCACTCATATGACTTCTCTGCAAGACAGGCTGGGAAATGCAATCTATCTTTGTGCAAAAAGAGAAGGAGAAAAAAATGATTTACAAACTTGGGGAAATTGTAAAAAATTTAAAAATAAAAAAAATTTCTGGTCTTTCTCTAATTGCTTTCATTTCTGCTTTCAAATTACTAATTCTTTCCTGAGATCATTTCTTTCTAATAAGGCTTTGCTGAAAGCACATGGTGATACCCATCACTCTGACATTTTCCAAATTTGTTACTGCCTCTAGAACTTTTTATCTTCTAACAGTGAGCCAGTTAGCAATGTGGACCTCTGGGAATTTATCCAGAAGACACTGAAAAAAGCTGTAAAGGGACACCGAAAGACAAAAATATTGTTTTGATTACATCCCTGACTTGTACTTGGTCAAAGCATAATTTTCAACCGTCAAAGGCACAGCTGGCAATACATCAGTTCTGTTTTTAAATACTTCACAAGCCAACCTCTTGAAGGCCTCTGGGCTAATTTTCTTTTTCTGACTTAGTTTTCTCATGCTGGGACTTCCCTTCACCATCACCTAGACAGGCCTTTCACCTCACTTTTGTTTTGTAGTCCTTTGCTCCAGATCCATGGGCTTCCTTCCTTTCTGTCTGACCCCTCATTTTGTTCTTCCAGACTTACTGAGATGTAATTAACAAACAGTATTGTACAAGCTTAAGGTGTATGGCATGATGATTTGACTTACATGTATCATGAAATGATGGCCACAAGTTTAGTGAACATCCATCATCTTACATCAGCTTGGAAGAAAAACTATGACAAACCTAAACAGCATATTATAAAGCAGAGACATCATTTTGCCAACAAAGCTATGGTTTTTCTAGTAGTCGTGTACGGATGTGAGAGTTGGACCATAAAGACAGCTGAGTGCCGAAGAATGGATGCTTTTGAATTGTGGTGCTAGAGGAGACTCTCATCAAACCAGTCAATCCTAAAGGAAATCAACACGGAATATTCATTGGAAGGACTAATGCTGAAACTGAAGCTTCAATACTTTGGCCACCTGATGCGAACAGCCAACTAGTTGGAAAGACCCTGATGCTGGGAAAGATTGAGGGCAGAAGGAGAAGGGGTTCAATAGCGTATGACATGGCTGGACAGCATCACTGACTCAATGGACATGAGTTTGAGCAAATTCCTGGAGATGTTGAAGGACAGGGAAGACTGGCCTGCTGCAGTTCCTGGGGTCGCAAAAAGTCAGACACGACTGAGCCACTGAGCAACAGCAACAAATCAATAAATCATCTATACAGACAGAAAATAAAAGAAATATAAATAGAAAAAAAAATTGTTTTTCTTGTGAAGAAGGATTTACTTCCTTAACAAGTTTCATATATAACATACTACTGATTCCTCTTTTTAGTGGAGCACTCTCTCTTGGTAATGTCCTGAGAGACAGTACACGGAAGAGCCAATTTTTGAGATCCCTCACTCCGGTACTCTTGCCTGGAAAATCCCATGGACGGAGGAGCCTGGTAGGCTGCAGTCCATGGGGTGGCAAAGAGTCGGACACAACTGAGCGACTTCCCTTTCACATCTAAAAATAATACTCTGCATTCACAGCTGATTGATAACTTGGTTAAGTCTGGAATTCTAGATCGTAATTCGTCTTGTCTCAGGATTTTGAAGGAACTGCCCATTGTCTGATGACCACCTTTCGAGTATGACCTGTAATTTCTCTCTGACTGCTTTTAGGATCCTCTTGGCTCAGATCGTAAAGACTCTGCCTGCCATGCAGGAGACCCAGGTTCAGTCCCTGGGTTGGGAAGATCCTCTGGAGAAGGGAATGGCTACTGACTCCAGCATTCTTGCCTGGAAAATTCCATGGACAGAGGAGCCTGGTGGGCTATACAGTCCATGGGGTCACAGAGAGTCGGACACAACTGGGCACTACACTATACAACTAAGACTTCCACTCTGGATGCTTAAGGTTCTGACAAGTCATGATATTGTTCGTTCATGTACATTTCATTATTACTCATTTCTGAAGGTTCACAAGACCCTTTGGACCTAGAAAGTCTTTGCTTTAAATACTTACAAATCTTCTCATAGTTTTTCTTTAAGGTTTTTCCTCCTTTTGTTTTTTGTTTTTGTTCTTTTTCTCAAAGGCCTGGTAGTTGAACGTTTTGCCCTTGCTTGTTCCACTAATTAAAATGTTTCTATTTGTTTTATGTTTCACTTTTTGTTCTAAGTTTTGCAAATATCCTCATTTTATCTTTTATACTTCTATTAAACTTTTTACTTCTGCTAAAAATATTTTTACTTATGATTTTCTTATTCTCTGAATTTTTTATAACTTCCTGTTATTGCTTCAAAGATAAAATATATTCCCTGAGTCCCTAAGAATATTAATGATTCTTTATCTTATCCTTTTTTATCTGCTTCTACATTGACTTCATTTCTTCTGAGTTCCTTTCATCTTGTTCTCATGTTTAACTTTCATATGAGATGCTTTCTTCATATTTCCAGCAGTCCTTGGTTATATAGTCACATTTTGAGTGGCAGACCATTCCAGCTGGTGGGCTTCATTGCTTTTCTGAAACAGAAATGTCAGAAAAATGTAGATTTTTTTTTTTTCCTGTTTAGCCAATCAAATTCTTTGGAAAGAAATCTGCCAGTATCTGCGTATTTGATTTAAACCACCACTGCCCACATTCTGCATGCTGAAGGAGGGAAGAAGACCAAAGCCTTCCTCATTATATAATATTTAGATGTTCACTCATGTCCTCTTTTATTCTTATAGTACCACATCTTTTATTCTACTGTTTCTGATGTCCCCAAATTCAAACTTTCTTAGGTTCAGTTTCTCCAGGAAACAAATCTCCTGTCTTTTCCAAAGGCTTGGGGAAGGAGTTCACTGGCATCGTGGGCAGTGTCATGAGGAATAAAATGCTCTTTATCCACAGCTTTCATCAAGCCTTTTAATTTTGTCTCCTCCACAGCTTTTTCCTTCAGAGGCCCTTAGAGCCTTCTGGAGCTCTGTGACCTGCTTCTTGTTGCCCTCCATCCGTAGGGATTGGCCTTTGAGCTGTCTCCACTTTGTTCTTCCATCTACCAATATTTTAGTGACTGTTTTAAAAGTCTCATGTTCTCCTTCTTTTTAGAATCAAGCATCTTTTTATTGCTTTAATATCATTTCCATTGGGATTTGGTAAAGAAAGAAGGTAAAGTAAGTGTACTTAATCCACATTTAACTACAAGTCTAACAGTATTTTCAGAGGCCCTTTTCCCTTCCCAAACACATCACTGTTTGCTAGAATGTTTAAATTTCTAAGAGATGTGTTACACACATTTGTAATAAAGCAGAGTCATTTCAATATTTTATATCCTTTAAAAAGATAAGTCATAGGATAAAGAGCTCTGTAGATCTATCTTTTGTTATTTCAGCTTGAATGGCTATCCTCTAATAAAAATACAGGTTGTACTATAAAACCAAAGATTATTAAAATTGTATTATGCAACAGAAATGCCTGCAAGCTAAGTAAAAAAGGCCATCTTCGCAATAAAGATGATTTTTTGGCTTATAAATATTATGAAGTAGTAATGATGTATCTGCATGTCATCATCCATATTTTTCTTTCATTAACTTTGTTAAATTGTTTTCAATGAGCCATGTTTGTCCTTAAAGGACAAATTCAACTTGTTAGAAAGCCAGCTTCAGGCAATGTCTTTCCCAGTGGCCTGCAATGTTGATTCTGATGAAACACGAAACAGAGACATCTAAAGGAATTTTTAGGAACTGAAATGTAAATATATACTATCCTTTTTGATCGTGTTCCTTGGAAATAAAGTGTTTATTATGAAACTAGGAAACATCACTTCATAAAATTAAATCCAAAGCCAAGATAACATGCCTTTCGGAGCAAGTAAAGAGACAGTTAGATTCATCAACACTTTGGAATGAAGAGTTACTGTTACCAAAAAAAAAAAAATCAAAATTCACTATCTGTCCTAAAATTATTGAAAGGAATTGACTTACATTAAGCTATTTCTAATCACATTATATTTTGCTTTTTGTTGCATTTGTCTATACTGTTATATATGATATAGATGCTTAAAAATAAAAGTGAATAAGTAAATTATTGAGTTAGCAATTATTTATTGAATTCTATTCTGAAGAAATATAAATTCACATATTTTTCTGGTTGATTCTTCTTTAAGGAATAATTCCAAGTTCTCAAACTTTATCTTGATGAGGAAGCTTACAGAAGGTCTGACAGAATTTTTGTGTAAATTTAAAATAATGGCATTTCTCCCATGAACTTTATTTTCCCACATGGACAGGAATAGTAAAATTAAAATCTTTTCAAAAACATTTAGATGATGTCTTTAGTTTGACAGGCTCTGAATTGTTAAAAGTCTTTCTCTAAGTCATTTAATTGCCATAAGTAGCCCGATCTGAGTTACTTTTCCTGGAAAGCCAGAGCCTAGTTCAAAGGCCAGAGAAATGTCAGTTTCATTAATGTTTAAAAATAAATTTAAGAAATCATTAAAAGTCATAGAACAGATTTTTTAAAGCATGTGTGCTTCATCTATTGATATTTCTTTAAATATATTTTTCTTAGTCCTTTTAAGTCAATAAGTAGATTTTCTCTTATTTTAAGAAACAGAAAAAAAAATAAGAGTAACAAGAACTGGAGGAAGAATGTTCAAGCTCTCTGTGTTGCCCACCATTTTGGGTGACAAATTGTAATTATTGGAACACAAGTGATAAAAGAATGCGTTAAAAGTCAGAAGTGCTTTGAAAAACCCACAATAGTTTTATCGTTCTTTTAAATTAGACCAATTTTAATTAACTCATGAAGCCATGATATAAATCCAACTATCACCTGGAAAAAGTTAAGGTGAAAAACCCCAAATGACTGCCAACGTCTCTTTCAGAGTACCTTTGTTTGTCTATGTACATTCATGCACCTAACTTTTCAGTTGGTTAAGAATAAAAAATTGATTTGTCTTTATATTTTGAAGACCACTGCTGAATTTTCTTAAATGTTTCAAATTAAAGTTAGGAGGAAAAATACAGGATGCCCTATGATCAAAATGTTGCCTTAAAAAATCAAAACATAAGAGAAAAAGAGAGAGACTCAATCAACTTAGCTAACTTATGCAGCAATAACAAATGAACCTATAGTCTTAGGAACATATAACAAGAAAAGTCTAATTCTTGATTGTTACATATCCTTCCTACCTCATGAGCCAATCTACCGCAGGTCTTTTTGTCCTGGAACATAAGCTAATGAGGAAACGATTTCCCAAGACGGGGAAATAGCTTCCTGTTTGTACTCATATTCCCTTGTTCAAGTCAAGTAACATGACCAAACATGACACAGATGTAATGGGGAGGTATAATCCTCCCCCAAAAAGGCAATAAATATTTGAGGAACCACAGTCTGTATTATGTGACTGTGTATTTCTCTCCTTCTACATATAAAATATATTCATCACCTCTCTCAAGAGAGACAAACCAATATGACATTAGGGTCAAGGTCTAAATCTTGCAGATATCTCCACATGTGTACAGATGTAGCTCCTCTTGATCCAGAACCCTAGGAACTAAGTTATATGTTAACTGACCCACACATGGTCAGTATACAGTGGGTCAAATTCAGACAGAATAACGACCGTAAATGGTCCCATGGGGAAAAGAGAATAACAGGAAGAAGGCAGCAGACTGGTCCATAGCAACTTTGAAATCCTTCTATGTCTGTGTCATGAGGGCTCCATACTCTGGGGCTGGTGACTTCTCCTTAGTTGAGTGTCAGTCTAAGCCCTAAGAACTGTGCCTAAATCCACTGTCCATTGTGTTCCATGACTCTTTTTCAGGTTTCTTTTTCCCTGCTCAGGTCATAATTTTAAAAGAATTGGTGTGATTATATAGAGTATGGAAGATTTAGTAGATTATAGGCTTAAAACTGTAACATCTAAGCTTCATCTTGTCATCATTAGTGTAAATCTAAACTGAGGTAGATTAGATACTAGTTGCACCTGAAAATCAGGAAGGGTTGACACTTTGATAAGTAAGATAGTTGCCATCAAATGTGCAAATTATGAAGTTGACTACATGCTTAGGGAGACTCTTCTGCCCATGCAAGGCATTGTTTTCTCCTTTCAACGTGTTCCTATCTCTTTTCAAGGTAAGCACCCCACTTCACTTCCCTACAAACAAAAACAAAGCACCTAATATGATTCATAAACAACTGATGGAGAGCTCAGTGTTACCGTATACCTACTTCTATTAGCTCTGGAAAGTAAGAAACTTAAAGAAATTGCCTCTCATTTGGGAATGGCAAATAGCAACACTTTTGAGGATGGATGAAAAAGGAAATGGCAACCTACTCCAGGATACTTGCCTGGGAAATCCCATCAACAGAGGAGGCTGGTGGGTTACAGTCCATGTGGTCACAAAGAGTCTCACATGATTGAGCAACTAACTGTTTTGAAGATGGAAGAAGTTCTAGAAAGTATTCTTCCAATTATCCTTAAAAGTATACCTTAGAGGATTTCCGCATCTGCCCTTCTTTCAGAGAGACCTCAAATACCTGATTCAACTTTCAGATTTAATGTCCTGCTTTATCAAAGCCACCATAAAGCCATGTACAGCACTATACGGGAGCCCAGAGCTCAAGCCTATAATATTTTACTTCTCCCACTATGGAAATAACTCCTTGAATTTCTCCTCGTCCAGCATCTCTGCCCAGATAGTTTGATAGACTATCAAAATGCTGATATTCTATTGCCACATTCTACATTGTTCTCTGTATTCCTAAATTACCTACTCTTGCATAAAATATAATCACTTATTTAAGGCCCTTTTAAATTAACATCAAGTTTATCCAAAATTGTTTTTAATTGTCTAGACAAGGGTTTATAAAATTATGATTTTAAAATATTACTTAGAAGAACACTGCATATTAAGATTAAATTCATCATAAAAAATTTAGCTGTTAATTAAAATAAAANTTTTTTTCAATGAGATTTTACAGCCTCTACAGCATATGTTTATGTGATTGCCTGCTTATATTTAGAACTCTTGAAGGATATGTTGAGATCTATTTAACTCACTCTTTATATTGACTAACTGAATTGTAGCTTAATATATATTGCAAATAACAATTAGAGTAAGCACAAGAGATTAAAGTGATTAAGTTATTTGTATAGATATGTAATAAATCCTCTACCTTATCAATATTTGGTTTCTTAATGTCTCTCACATCCATTCCTTAGCTTTCTCTCTTTCACGTTCCTGATTAAGGCTCCCACTTGTTTTACAAGACTTCATACCAGATTCCCTCTGTATAAACCTTCCCACACACTGCTCTAGGATCAACCTAAATCTATATTGTATAATTGCTCTTCCACTAATTATTCTACTTTGTTGTAATCTTCAGTGGCTCCTCTAACCTATAGGATAAATTCAGGCTGCTGAGTCTGGCATCTGTGATTCTCAATTATTGATGCCCCAGTCTACCTTCCTGACTTTATCCTCATACCCACAGCTAAGACTTCCCCAACTCTCTTCTTTCTGGCTGAGTCTGTATATTCTACTGTCCCCCAAACGAAATCACCAATATAATACAGCTGGTTCCTGAGGTACAACATTCTCTGGATACAACAGATCAAGAGTTCTGCCTGAAAAATAACAGCATGTCAGCCCTTCCTCCTACTTGGGCCTTTATGAATGTCTCCGATGTTTTTGGTTCAAAGGATAGGAAGTGTAGAATTGCCTCACTTATGATTTGAGCTCCTACCTGCATCTCTGCCATCCCCATGCTTTAGATGTTGCATTCACTGTCTTTCTAGATTGTAATCCACAATCACTCACCTCCTCCATGGAAAGGCGAATCTTTGCAAAACACCCTACAAATAATGCTGTGGTATCAGGTCTCCCTTACAGTTTCCTGGAGTTCAGTGTTGCCTGCATTCATGTCTCTGATAAGGAGAAAAACTCCTAGCCTTCCAAGGACTCCACCCTTTTTTAGACAAGCAAAGAGGAAGAAACTCCCAGCAGAATTATTTGATGATAACTTTGTTCATATTTGCAATATCACCTAGAGGGCATACATTCCCCAGGGGTCAGTGGCAGGGTAAGATCAACTACAAACTCATGTTATGCCCTAAATGACTGTGCTGGGCCCATATAGTTCCTCCCTGCTGTCTAGCTGACTTCCTCTGGGGTCACCAGTCCATACAACACTTCCATCATTAAATCAATAAATTGGCAAACTGCATTTCTAATCTAAAATGGTATGTCAACTCAAAACACAAAAAGGAAAAATCAAAAGGTATTTCTCAATCCTCTTATATAATAAATTAGAACACCCAACACAATTCAAAGATAATTTCTTTCTTTGCTTTTTAAAAACGTTCTTCAGTTCTCTAGTTGCAAGGAATAGAAATTTACCCAAATGTCAGAAAGCCCAGCAATAAACCAGACCCCAAGAAGAACTGGATAGGACAGTGGGATGATCCATGTAAAGCATTTCAGCAATACTACTTACATGAATCTTCATTAAAACTCAACCCCACAGATCTACTTAAACTCAAAAGCTTTTGCACAGCAGAGGAAAAAATAAACAAAATGAAAAGATAACCCACAGATAGGAAAAAATATTTGCAAATGATGTGACCAACAAGAGATTAGTCTCAAAATTTACAAACAGCTTATGATGTTTAACAGCATCAAAACAACCAAATCAACAAATGGACAGAAAACCTAAAGAAACATTTCTCCAAAGGAGACATACAAATGGCCAGGAGGCACATGAAAAGATGTTCAACATTGCTAATTATGCTGCTGCTGCTGCTGCTAAAGTCGCCTCAGTTGTGTCCAACTCTGTGTGACCCCACTGACGGCAGCCCACCAGGCTCCCCTGTCCCTGGGATTCTCCAGGCAAGAACACTGGAGTGGGTTGCCATTTCCTTCTCCAATGCATGAAAGTGAAAAGTGAAAGTGAAGTTGCTCAGTCGTGTCAGACTCTTAGCAACCCCATGGACTGCAGCCTACCAGGCTCCTCCGTCCATGGGATTTTCCAGGCAAGAGTACTGGAGTGGGGTGCCATCGCCTTCTCCGTGCTAATTATGAGGGAAATGCAAATCAAAAGTACATTGAGATATCACCTCACACAGATCAGAATGACTATCATCAAAAAATCCACAAATAAATTCTGGAAAGGTTTGGAAAGAATGGAACCACCCTACACTATTGGTAGGAATGTAAACTGGTATAGCCACTATGGAGAACAATATGGAGATTCCTTAAAAAACTAAAAATAGAACTGCCATATGACTCTGCAATCCCAATCCTGCACATATACTCAAAGAAAAACATGATCCAAGAGGATTCATGCACCCCAGTGTTCATCGTGTCAGTGTTTACAATAGCCAAGACATGGAAGCACCCTAAGTGTCCATCGACAGAGGAATGGATAAAGAAGATGTGGTACATTTATACAAGGGAACATTCAGTTCAGTTCAGTTCAGTCACTCAGCTGTATCCGACTCTTTGTGACCTCATGAACCGCAGCACACCAGGGTTCCCAGTCTACCACCAACCCCAAACCCGTGTCCATTGAGTCGGTGATGCCATCCAACCATTTCACTCTCTGTCGTCCCCTCCTCCTTCTGCCTTCAATCTTTCCCAGCATCAGGGTCTTTGCAAGTGAGTCAGCTCTTCGCGTGAGGTGGCCCAAGTATTGGAGTTTCAGCTTCAACATCAGTCCTTCCAATGAACACCCAGAACTGAGCTCCTTTAGGATGGACTGGTTGGATCTCCTTGTAGTCCAAGGGACTCTCAAGAGTCTTCTCCAACACCACAGTTCAAAAGCATCAATTCTCTGGCGCTCAGCTTTCCTCACAGTCCAACTCTTGCATCCATACATGACTACTGGAAAAACCATAGCCTTGACTAGACGGACCTTTGTTGGCAAAGTAATGTCTCTGCTTTTAAATAGAGTGTCTAGGTTGGTCACAATTTTCCTTCCAAGGAGTAAGCATCTTAATTTCATGGCTGCAATCACCATCTGCAGTGATTTTGGAGCCCCAAAAAATAAAATCAGCCACTGTTTCCACTGTTTCCCCATCTATTTGCCATGAAGTGATGGGACCGGATGCCATGATTTTAGTTTTTTGAATGTTGAGCTTTAAGCCAACTTTTTCACTCTCCTCGTATTCAGTTCAGTTCAGTTCAGTCGCTCAGTTGTGTCCGACTCTTTGCAACCCCATGAAACACAGCACACCAGGCCTCCCTGTCCATCACCAACTCCTGGAGTTCACTCAGACTCACATCCATCAAGTCAGTGATGCCATCCAGCCATCTCATCCTCTGTCATCCCCTTCTCCT
>SJYQ01027147.1:38820-74662 GCA_006410935.1 Redunca redunca
CTTCCAAGGAGTAAGCATCTTTTAATTTCATGGCTGCAATCACCATCTGCACTGATTTTGGAGTCCCAAAAAATAAAGTCTGACACTGTTTCCCCATCTATTTGCCATGAAGTGATGGGACCAGATGCCATAATCTTCGTTTTCTGAATGTTGAGCTTTAAGCCCACTTTTTCACTCTCCTCTTTCACTCTCATCAAGAGGCCTTTTAGTTCCTCTTCACTTTCTGCCATAAGGGTAGTATCATCTGAATATCTGAGGTGATTGATATTTCTTCCAGCAATCTTGATTCCAGCTTGTGCTCTTCCAGTCCAGTGTTTCTCATGATGTACTCTGCATAGAAGTTAAATAAGCGGGGTGACAATATACAGCCTTGACGTACTCCTTTTCCTATTTGGAACCAGTCTGTTGTTCCATGTCCAGTTCTAACTGTTGCTTCCTGGCCTGCATACAGATTTCTCAAGAGGCAGGTCAGGTGGTCTGGTATTCCCATCTCTTTCAGAATTTTCCACAGTTTATTGTGATCCACACAGTCAAAGGCTTTGGCATAGTCAATAAAGCAGAAACAGATGTTTTTCTGGAACTCTCTTGCTTTTTACATGATCCACTGGATGTTGGCAATTTGATCTCTGGGTCCTCTGCCTTTTCTAAAACCAGCCTGAACATCTGGAAGTTCATGGTTCATGTACTGCTGAAGCCTGGCTTGGAGAATTCTGAGCATTACTTTATTACTCAACCATTAAAAAGAATGAGATAATGCCATTTGCAGCAATATGGCTGGACCTAGAGATTGTCATACTGAGTGAAGTCAGACAGAGAAGGAGAAATATCGCATGACAGCCCTTATATGTGGAATCTAAAAGGAAATTATGCAAAGGAACTTACAAAACAGAAAGAGACCCACAGACAGAGAGAATGAACTTCTGGTTGCCAGAGGGGAAGAGATAGTTATAGGGTTTGAGACAGACATGTACGCACTGCTATATTAAAAACTGGTAACCAACAAGGACCTACTGTGTAACACAGAGAGAACTCTGTTCAATGTTATGTGGCAGCCTGGATGGGAAGGGAGTTTAAGGGAAGAATGGATACATGTACATGTATGGCTGAGTCCCTTTGCTGTTCACCTGAAACTATCACAACATTGTTAATTAGCTATACCCCAATATAAAATAAAAAATTTAAAAAAAAAAACCTCAGCCCCATGAATATGATTCCATGCTTCTGCAGTGGTTCTTTCTTCCTATACCATAACCCATGCTTCTAACCCAGGGCTGGTCAAACTCTTAAATGGTTAGGGAATGCCCCCCACCCACCACTCCCTAATCTGTCATGGACCAATATTTTGATAAACACAAAAGCATATGTTTGGAAGTAGCAGTAACATTGAATTGCTTCACAATCCAAAGTTTAGCTTCCTCCCTTTCTTTTTGCTTATCCCAGAGTGGTAAATAACAGCACACAGACCAGTACTGGTACTCAGCAGCATATATCTGCTTGCTCTTAGTTCCTGATCCACTCATATCCTTGGGTTGCTAAAGGCCAGTCATAATCTCTGCACTCTTTCTTACATTCCAACCTTCAAATTCTGCTCCTCCCCGCTCCCCCGCCGCCTGCCCTTAGGAGAAGTTCTAGAGAAAAGAAATTATATTGGCTCATGTCATTTTTCCTGCTGTGCCTATGGCTGCTCTGGGTTCCCATGCCAACCCTTAGCTTATACCCTCCGAGTGGATAAGTGACATCACATCGTATGACACATGGATGACCGAGGAGCATCCCTTCCGAGACCACAGGTATGGTGTGGGTACTCTGACCACCACATCATTTGCAGAACTTTTCAAATTAGTTCAGTTTCTTATAAGAAGACAATAAAAAGTGATATACAAGACCTATGTCACCAGATTGACTCCTAGTTAAGTAATAAATGGGATTTTCTCTCATTTGAAAGAACTGATAGTTAGGAGCCATCCCTGGTCAAACTGGAGGTGCTAGGATGCTGTGGTTAGTGACCAGCTGAGCAATTTCACACACAAATTGTAGTGCTCACTTTAATTGGATGTGCTGTTAATCGCTGTTCATGAAAACAACCTGAATTCAGGAATGAATTAACGAGTTCTTCCCAGAGGGCACAATCATTTTTCAATCTACTTTCTCTGTGGTAGGTCATGGTTCTAGAGAGACTGCTTGAGAATTGATTCTTTTAAGAGAAAAATAAGCAAAACCTGCCTCAAGATTTTTCCTTCTGATCAGTAGGGACTTCCTCGCTGTTCAGTGATTAAGATCCCACACTTTCAATGCACAGGGTGCCATTTCTGTGGCATTTCCCTGGCCTTTGGAGCTAAGATCCTACATGTGGCCCAAAAATATATATTTTTTCCTTCTGATCTGTAGAGTCACAGGAAGGAAAGAGGAAGGGTGGCAAGAGGGCTCAGAAGAAGCAGTGGATAACACCAACTACGGACAAAACACAAATATCCAGAAGTTAGATGCTTACCCACCTTCAACTACTGGTTTCAGGGTAGAAAAGACATGAGGCTAAACTGGACATAGGGCAAAAGACTTCAAGAAGATGCTAGTTAGTGATCTACAAGCAAGTGCTCATGGGAATCTCCCACCAAGCTTTGGAAGCCCCACTCCAGACCAATCAAGTTAGAATTTCTAGGAATGTCTAGGGAGAAAGTACAAGATGGTATGGAAAAGGTCAAACGAACTTTTGGGCCAATCCAATACATGCCAGTTTCCCCAGGTTAAGTCCCATTTGATACCTCTTATGGAAAATTAGTGCCTGTTGACTATTTTTAGCTTCCCCTTTTATACTTTAAGTATCCTAGTTCGGATAATAAAAGGTGCAATGTATCCGAATTCATGCAGAACAATCCTTGCTGATCTTGGTAACTAAGATGATGATGGCGCTTGGCCTGGTGTTCTTGATGAATTTGTTGAGTGCCAGGAAGTCCACCTAACATCACAGAAAGGACTCTTGTGAAGAAAATGCAAACCTTCAATTGATGGGAGACAGATAAACAGGAGAAAATCAAACAAAAGCTTAGTAGCATGTCTACATGAGAGAAACTCAGGAAAATCAAGTGACTTACTAAAAGGGCCAAAACCCTTCCCTTAAATAGCATCTCCAGCTAAAAATAAAAGAGGATATTAGGGGAAATGGTTTGAGACTTCAAAGAGAGGGAAGACAAATATTCGGTAAGCTGACATTTGCAGGACCCCATAGAGACAACTGGAGGCAGGAGGAATCTGATGGCTAGGCCCTGACCAGTTTCCTGCACCACACCCAGCAATTATTTTCTGCAGATGTGAAGGTTCTATTTCAGAATAGATCCTCTACATAAATTATAAATATTTTAGGCAGTTAAGAGGAAGTTCAAAGTTTCTTCCTAAGTCATTTAGGCCTTGATTGTTTTTAGCTCAAAATAATCATCATACCCAAGAGATACTGTGGGGTGATGATTTATTTCGTTACAAAGATGTCAGTCAGGACCACCACGATCCATTATTCAGGCTTCACTTGTGTGAAAACTCCAATAACAGGCACTGGAGAATCTTAATTCTTTTCCTCTCAAAGAATCCTGCTGCTGCTGCTAAGTCACTTCAGTCAGGTCCAACTCTGTGCAGCCCCATGGACAGCAGCCCACCAGGCTCCTCTGTCCACAGGATTCTCCAGGCAAGAATACTGGAGTGGGTTGCCATCTCCATCAGAAACTCCTAGGTCAGTGCAAACACGCCCACTTCCGACCCTGCCACCTTCTCAGCATACCAAGGAGGTCTTAAAAAGAGTGACAAGCCATCAAAAAGCTGCTGTGAAACTGAGCCCAGGATACTGGGAGCATACTCCCTTTTTCTTTACATCTCATTGTCTAAAGGGGGCCAATCACATATCACTGTGCAAAGCAACTGTCTCAACAAATATCTAGAGAGAAACTAGCAACCTTTCAAGAAGCTAAGAACCTTAGCTTCTTCCACTAAAGTTCTAACTAAATAAGGGCTATCAGATAAATACACAGGTCCCAGTTAAACTTGAAAGTCAGATAAGTAACAATTTTTTTTTTTAGTACATGTACATCCCATGCAATATTTGGGACATACTTATACTAAAGACAGTATTCACTGTTTCTCTGAAATTCACATTGAGCCAGTTGTGCTGCATTTGCTTGCTAAGTCTAGTCATAAACTAACTGATATCTCTACAACCATGTATACTTCTCAGCCCCACCCCTTCATTCTGGCCTAAGTCAGACCCCAAAGGAGGCACAGAACCCGAATCTGAACATAGTCATGGTCAGATAGCAGCAAAGTTATACTGATTTCTGGGTTAGTGGATGAAAACTCTTCTTATGAATAAGAGGATATTGGGCTGCACCTCGCAGACCTACAAGCCCTGTACTTGCCAGTCCTTAAGACCAAAGAGAGGGCCCGGAGTCAGCAACAGAGTCATCAATGGTTTAATGGATAGGGGAGCTTACATGCCTGGACCACAGTCCTGGAGTGACGCCCCACCATGTGTGGAACACTTGGCAGCAGATTCTTTCCAAGGAGGAGAGGGACGTTACCAGTCAGAGGGGGAATTGACATCAGGTTGGTTCACCAGTTACCAGAGAAACCAGCAGAGGACACACCCCTTACCACCCTGCTGTTAAGCTATCATGGCAGAGCTGTTCTGATCCACAGTTAGAACATTCATACATATACCTGAAACTACCACAACACTGTTAATCAGCTGCTGCTGCTGCTGCTAAGTCACGTCAGTCCTGCCCACCTCTCTGCGACCCCATAGACGCCAGCCCACCAGGCTCCCCCGTCCCTGGGATTCTCCAGGCAAGAACACTGGAGTGGGTTGCCATTTCCTTCTCCAATGCATGAAAGTGAAAGTGAAAGTGAAGTCGCTCAGTCGTGTCCGACTCTTAGTGACCCCACGGACTGCAGCCCACCAGGCTCCTCTGCCCATGGGGTTTTCCAGGCAAGAGTACAGGAGTGGGTCGCCAAATCAGCTATAACCCAATAAAAAATCGAAAGTTTAAAGTTTGAAATAAGTAAATAAATATAACTTGCATGCATGCATGCTAAGTCACTTCAGTCACGTCCGACTCTTTATGACCCTATGGACTGTGGCCCACAGGCTCTTCTGTCCATGGGACTCTCCAGGCGAGAACACTGGAGTGGGTTGCCATGCCCTCTTCCAGGGGATCTTCCTGACCCCGGGAACGAACCTGTATCTCCTGAGACTTCTGTATTGCAGGCAGATTCTTTACCACTGAGCCACTGGGGAAGCCCAAATATAACCTCCACTTTCTCAAAATTAATAAGTAAAGTTAGAACACTCATTAGCTGGGGCCTGAGGCAAGTATGTCGGAAAGTCAGTAATGTGAGCAGGGTGTAGCTGAAGCAGGCACTGGTCAAGCAAGGGTTGCACAGAGAACAAGAGAACAGCTTGCTGGGTGAGCTGACCATAGGCCCATGTGTGACCCATGTGTGGGTAAAAATGTGGAATCACTTTGAGAGTTTTTGTCCGGGCAAGTCAGCACTCTCCAAATTCATGGGATTCCTGACTTCGACCCTTGGATTCCCCACACCAGATTCCCATTAAAATCCTCCCACCTGTGGGATGTCCTCCACTATAGAACTGTTCCAGACAGCAGTCTACTGCCCGCTTCTATACAGGCAAAACAGCAAGAAGAAAAATCAGGCTCAATGAATCTGGTCTTATACTTCATAATACTTCAATTACAAATTTTTTAAGAATGTTGCTTTGAGGGATATAAAACCTCCTGAAGGAACATCTGAGATAGATCATTAACAGTTATGGTACTAGAAAATTTAAGTGAAACCACGCAGCTTTATGTTATGCTCTGCTCTTGAATGAAGACACATGTGAGCCCGCCCACATAAACACATAATCATTGCTCTCAATCTTTGTAGCCCTGAAGTCAAATCTTTACATGTCACCTAACTGGAGGATCTCACCAAGCCTTGCTCAGTGAGGATCTTTATAAAGTGGCAAAATCAGGACTTGAATTCATTTAGTGTGTGTGTACAGAGAACATACAAAGAGCATAGACTTACTGCCTGCCATTACTCAAGAATATCCTGGATCATGTCCCTGACTCCAGTCTTGCCCCTGATAGAAGTGCTAGTTCTGACTGCACAGTGTCACCAGTCTCTGATCCACTTCACAAACTCATCACATCCGTGTGGTCTTAGTGAAGTGAAAGTTGCTCACTTGTGTCTGACTCTGTGACCCCATGGACTATACAGCCCATGGAATTCTCAGGCAAGAATACTGGAGTGAGTAGCCTTTCCCTTCGCCAGGGGATCTTCCCAACCCACGGATTGAACCCAGAACTCCCGCATCGCAGGCAGATTCTTTACCAGCTGAGCCACAAGGGACATGTCAAATATTGGGTAATGCACTCAGGCTTCTGTTCCTGAAATTTGTTATAACCCAGATCCTTCTAGTTAGAGACGTGTTAATAAGCAGTTCTATATTGCATTTATCATTATTAAAAAAATAATAAACTATTTTATAATCTTTGTGAGGAGAAGCTATACCCTGAGCAGAAAATTGCTCACCTTTACGAATGTACTAATTCTTATACACCATGATAAAAATATATCCACAGATATGCACATATACAGAAATATAATATTTCTATTATCATATATGTATAATATAATATTCTATAATGGAATAATATTCTATTGTACTATGTATACATATTATGTATGTGTATATATATNTGTACTATGTATACATATTATGTATGTGTATATATATATATTTCTATTATTAAATAACATGGAAATATCACTTACCACCTGTGCTAAGCTTTTCAGTTCACCACAGAATACTTGCTGAAAATTTGGGCGAACTGATGTGCAGAAACTCCCAAGATTAGAGGGGCTGAGGACAGAGAACCAGTGGCTAGCTATCCATACCTAAATCTACTGTCTTCTCCTTGCACAGGTTTGCTTTGCCACAAGTGCCTCCCTTCCTACGGCACACACTCCTTCTATAATATTGACATTCTCACTGTCTGACAGAAGGAGCTGGGCATGTAACATCATGATTTTCATCAGCTGAGCATCAACTGCACATCCCCAAAGCATCCAAACAATTTTTGGCAATTTCCTGTGTCTGCAAATGTTTAACTGTGACCTAAATGACAACTATCTTCCTTTCATCTTCTTTTAAGCTCTTTCAAAGAACCTATTCAATTTCCATGAAATCAATCTCTTAAGCAGAACTAAGAGTACCAGAGTCTCTGAGCGCTGGATAAGGGCAAAATGGTGTCTATTTTGTTGCCATTGGTTTTTTTAAAAAATTAATTTGTATTGGAGTATACTTGCTTTACAATATCGTGTTACTTTCTACTGCACAGCAAAGTGAATCAGCTACATGCTTACACATATCCTCTCTTTCTTAGGCCTCCTTCCCAGTTAGGTCACCACAGAGCCCTGAGCAGAGCTCCCTGCGCTATACAGTAAGTTCTCATTCATTATCTATTTTAGGCTCATGCCGTGCTCAGTTGCATCTGTCATGCCTGATTCTATGCATCCTCACAGACTGTAGTCTGCCCGGCTCCTCTGTCCATGGGATTCTCCCGGCAAGAATACTGGAGTGGGTTTCCATGCCCTCCTCCAGGGGAGCTTTCTGACCTAGGGATCAAACCCACGTCTCCTGTGTCTCCTACATTTCAGGCAGATTCTTTACTCCTGAGCCACTGGGAAAACCCTATCAATTTTATAAATAGCATCAATAGTTGTATATACGTCAATCCCAGTCTCCCAATTTATCCCACCCTCCTCTGCCCTCACCCCACGTTCATATGTTAGATCTCTACATCTGCGTCTCAATTCCTGTTTTGCAGTGTAGCATCTAGAAGAATTAGTAGCACCTAGGTGTTCCAAACATACTCAAGAGAGAAAGAAGAAATATACGTGTGGATCCTAAATACATACATTCAAGTAAACCAATTATCTCATTTATTCAAACAACTATTACTATACTGCAGGTAATCTTCAGTAATTCAGCTGTCTAGACAGCCATTCTAATATCAGTAATTCTGCAGAGTTTATGGTATGAGCTTTCTTTTTTTAATCTCTCATTCTCCCTCCTTTACTTTCTATATTATGTTATATAGTTCATAGTTATTGAGTATTTACTATGTATAAGAAAAGTTGTACTAGGTGCTTTATTTTGCCTAAAGTTATTAAACTTCCTGAACAATCCAGTAAAGTTCATTCTTGTTTTTGAGCAAACATAACTACCCTTAAGAAGTAAATCAATAATGTTTACACAGTTTTAAACTTTTTAATTGCCAAATGCAAAATACTTCTAAGATATGAAATTCTTTCTCTATACTAGAAGATAATTTTTCCCAATTAAAAGAAATTTAAAGAGATTTTAGGGGAGAGACTGGAGACATACTTTATATCAAGGAAAGTTATTTTTCCATTTTGGTTGATGTTCTATCTTTTGGCCACATTCCTGGGTGGAACAGAAAAGAAATATGGTAAGCTTCTAGGACATAGTCCTCAGACAGTCTTACACAGAAGTTCATCTTGTCCTAATTATAACCCTATCAAGTAGGTGGGTGGTATTAACAGATCCTTAGGGGCGTAGAAACCATGACACAGACATTTCAAGCGTTTTCCTCTCCATCAACAAAGAAGTAACAATACAGCTTCTCTGGAAGGCAGCCCAGCACAGTGGAATAAAAATGGACTTGAATCATAACACTTGGGTTTAAAACTGTATGATTTGGGGAAATTACTTTATGTCTCTACACATCTCCTTCCTCCATCAAAAGAATACGTTAGAGGCTTCCTTGGTGGCTCAGTGGTAAAGAACTCTTTTTAGATTTTTAGGCAATGTAAAATACATTATCTAACTGTATTTTATAATACATTAGCTAAAACATTAACATATTTTGAAACTTCAGAAGGTGAGATTGTAATCATCACTGATTTTCTAATTCAGTTCAGCAACATAAAAGTTTCCCTTTCTGCTTCCAAGAACGTTTTATGTTCTCCAAGAGGAATACCTATCTATGCAGGGCTGCAACTGCCGTGAGCTCCACGTTCACCCCTGTCAACACCACCATATAAATCAGCAGATCCTAGGTTCACCTCGGTTACAATACTGCTATAGACTGAGCGCCAAACATTTGTTTGAAACATTCAATAAGAAAGAGGCAATATTGATCTGGTTTCTGGCCATCTCATAGACAATTTCAGAAAAGGAGCAAGGCAGGGTGGGGAGTAAGACAATATAATGAAGAAGGTATAAAACCAAGCTGATGCAGACATGGACAAACTCAACACGCCTGTTTCTCCCTACCTGCACCTTTAGAGTCTCAAGAGAGATGTTCATTAAATGATCCAGAGAAGGACCCTGGAACAAGCAATGTTCTTCTCTGTCTGATAAGGACACATTTTCATCTGTGAGTTCAGCTTTCAGAGAGTATTTAGATCAATGAAGAAAAAAAAGGACTATTGAGGAAAATCAACTAAATCAATCATAATGATTGATAGGATGACAAACATTGTAAGCCACTCATATCCATGAGAGTAATTAGGAGTCCTGAGAACTCAAATATATCACAGTGTTTTTTAAGGAATGTGTGTATGTGTGTGTGTGTGTGGTATTAGTTCAGTCATGTCAGACTCTTTGGGACCCCATGGACTGTAGTTCCCCAGGCTCCTCTGTCCACGGAATTCTCCAAGCGAGAATACTGGAGTGGGTTGCTATGCCCTTCTCCAGGGGATCTTCCCAACCCAGGGATCAAACCCGGGTCTCCTGCACTGCAGGCAGATTCTTTACCATCTGAGCCACCAGGGAAACCACAAAGAATGCATAAGAATTTCCACATCAATTCATCAAAAGCAAAGACCTCATTTTTTTAAATTATTCTCAATCTTCTTTTAATTGTTATCTCCTTTCTCAATGACCATTCATTTCTAATGACTTTCTATAGTATAATAATCTCTGAGCCAATCAATCATTGAATAAGTTTTTATTGCATGTTTAACATATACTCAGCACTATACCAGAGGCCACAAGAGAAAGCTTTTCTAATACTTCCTGAAGTCTTTTTTTTTTTCATTATTGAAAGACAGATCTCAATGCTTCATAAGCTTGCCATGTCCTCTAACAACCCTTGCATAATCTGTTGCTAAATCAAAGCTTGATGAAAATAAAGTCAGGATGTAATCATCTTTCCCTCACCAGAGGCTTCATACTATTTCATATTTGAAGAGGAAATAGTATCGTTTTATAGGAAGTGCATGATCAACTCAAGCTTTGGTCCTGATGCTTAGAATAACTGATCCTCAAGGCTGAGTAGAAGCTCTTCTTGCTTTCTCCCACGGCTCACATGGCCAAGAGATGTCTTCTGACTACAGAAGAACAACAGGCAGAGTTATCTTTGGAGACTGTGTGAAGCCAATTAATTAAGAAAAACTCATCTATAGGGAACCATAGTTTTTAAGCCCGTCTCTAAATTATTGGCTGCTCAAGAGCTAGAAAAATAAAACTCAAAGTGTACATTTTTTAATTGCGCTAGTCTGACCCTGTAGCCATACCTGTTCTGTACTCCATGGCTGCTCACTTAAGCAGTGGGGAAGGGAAAGCAGAGGACAGAGAGAGAGTAAAGCCACCCACTTCTGCAAAAGGAGACACTTTCACGGAAATCATCTGTCAGTACCGGATTTGTTTTTCTGTGTACAGTTTCCATCCATGGAAAGGACAGCAGGGCCCTATTGTTTAACAAACCACTTACTCAGGATCATTGGCACCAACTTGCAGTGAGCCAACAAGTCTGGAGAACTCACATGCTTCCCCTTTCTTTCAAAAGAAGATACTGTTTCCTTGGCAACTGAAAGCATTTGGTTGAGCTTTTTTTTCCACTTATAAAGTATAAACAAGAAGGGAGTCCCGCCACATGGAACTTGGTTTCAAAACAGATTTCTCTGCCTCAAGCAGCTGAAATAACCAACTTGGTGCTTGAACATCACTCTGCGCTAGATCTATATTTTGTCTTTATGGTCAAGTCTCAGACAAATAATAAAGGGTAAGTGAAATAGAGAATGCAGGGCTTTATAAAAAAAATTTAACTGAAGTACAGTTGATTTGTAATGCTGTGTTAGTTTCTGCTATAACAGTAAAGTGGTATATATATATATATATATATATATATACATACACAAAAAAAACTTTTTATATTCCTTTCCATTATAGTTTTATTGCAAGATATTGACTATAATTCCCTGTGCTGCACAGTAGGACCTCACTGTTTATCTGTTTTATATATAAATGTAGTTTGTATCAGCTAATCCCAAACTCCTAATTTATTCCTCCCCCAACTTTTCCCCTTTGGTAACCATAAGTTTGTTTTCTATGTCTGGGGGTCTGTTTCTGTTTTATACATACATTCATTTGTATTACTTTTTAGATTTCACATATAAGTGCTAACATATAATATTTGTCCCTGTCTGACTACTTCACTCAGTATGATAACCTCTAGGTCCATCCGTGTTGCTGCAAATGGCATTATTCTGCAAATGTAGTTTTTAATGCCATTATTATTATTTCCTAATCAGAAGGTTTCTGGAATTCAAGTGACTAAAAAGTTCTTACTCTTAACCAACCAACAGTATACTTTACTTTTCAAATAGAACCAACTTTTTAATGTAAATGAGACAACTTAGTCAATACTTTTTCCCTACTAGGTAGAATGTTCTCAGCAGCTCTGGAGCTTTGAAAAAACTCTAAGTTCAAGCAAGAAGTCACAATATTCAATCACCTTTTCTATACTCTTTGGTGCCCTGAGAACACCCAGCCCTGCCTACCATAGCCTTTCTCCTCTGGAGAAAGAAGGCTTCCTCTGGAAAAGAAGGCTGTGTGACCACGAGGAGGCACCGTAGTCCTGAGCACAAGAAGCTTGAGAAGTAACTGTCCTGAGCTCTGAACATACTGCAAGTTAAATCTGCACCAACCTAGGCCAAGATTACAACAGATTCTCTGTGGAAACACTTTTCATGTCCAACAAGAGAAGGCTTGTTAACCCACAGCCCGACCCCAACACATGAGACAGGTTGTAACCACGGAAACTGCAGGGAAGGTGTTTGAGAGGCTTTTTCTCAGGCATCTTCCCTGAGGTCCCCTGAAGTTACTGGACCTGGAGTGGGGCTCTCCTCACTGCAGGCTGGACAGCAACCCCCCAACCTCACAGCCTCCACTCCTTCACCTCCCTCTAAGTTGAGTGGAAACTTCTCATTCATGAAGCCAAAGTGCAGTCTTCTTGGTGAGCAGAACAGAGGCTGGTGGGAAGGTGGGTGGAGGCTCAAAGCTCTTGTGGAAGAAAAACACGTATGTGTGTATGGTGGCCGTATGCTGTAGTAATTGGTATTGCCTACACATTTATGGGTGGCTTTTAGTTTCTGTATTTTCCAAGTTTCTTTTTTTATGACCAACTGCATATTATGAGAAAATTTTGCTATCAACTGTGAGAAGTTGCAAAATAAGCTCTTTAAGTTTATTGAAATGTTGTAGGTGTTTTCTTTTGGTGACAAAAGAACAGCCTCCTACTTTTAAGTATTTATTTAATCAACTGCACTAGGTCTTAGTTCTGGAGAAGGAAATGGCAGCTCACTCCAGTATTCTTGCCTGGAGAATCCCAGGGATGGAGGAGCCTGGTGGGCTGCCGTCTATGGGGTCGCACGGAGTCGGACACGACTGAAGCGACTTAGCAGCAGCATACTGGCAGGGGCAATCAGAGGAGAGTGGGATTAGAGGATAATGACTAAAGTGCCAATCATGAATGTCTACTTTTTGGAGACAGAATGCTAAGTGTTAGTTTCCACACTCTCCTCACCACTGTGTTCTCTCTCACTCCATCACTCTACCCCCTCCCAAGTCTGGTCCATGGAAAAGCTGAAGACAAGCTAACTCTTCCAGAAGAAAGACAAATACAGTTCTTGACCTGAGCTATGAATGGAGAGATACTGCTTCAACCAGAGGTATTTGGAAAGGAATCATTCAAACCAATATCCAACCGTTTCAGTTTCTTCATATATTTGCTACAGAGAAGTTCCCACTTTGTAGATCCTCTCCTGCATTAGGATCCAACCTCTCACTTTTATACTCCAAGAAACAAATGGGCTTGTTGTGAAATGGAAGTCCTTTCTTTTATAGCACCTTTCTTGATCTTTCTATCGTTGACCCCTAATTACAACCCAGATCTGGAGATATCTCAGAGTCAAGCCTTGGAGTTACATTTGGTATTGGTTGCACAGAGAGGATAAACCATGGTTTGTAATCTTCTTTCACTGGTACCCTTAAACATACCAAACTTATGAATATATGATCCTTATTCCTGACGGGTTCACTCTCTACACACTAACTGCCGCAATTCCTGCTGTATTAGGTTGAATAATGTCCCCCCAACTCATGTCTACCCAGAACCTCCGAATGTGACCCTATTTGGAAATAAGGTCTTTGAAGATGCACTTGGTAAAGATGAGGTTATACTGGGTTAGGGGTGACTAACAAGGTCGGTTAGAGGTGACTAACAAGGACCTTACAAGAGGAGAGGACACACAGAGACACAGAAGAAGACCATGCGGAGACAGGACTGAGGGATGTGATGCAAGCCAAGGAGAGTCAAGATGAAGACACCCAGAAGCTGCTGCTGCTGCTGCTAAGTCGCTTCAGTCGTGTCCAACTCTGTGCGACCCCATAGACGGCAGCCCACCAGGCTCTGTCATCCCTGGGATTCTCCAGGCAAGAACACTAGAGTGGCTTGCCATTTCCTTCTCCAATGCATGAAAGTGAAGTTGCTTAGTCGTGTCTGACTCTTTGCGACCCCATGGACTACAGCCTACCAGGCTCCACCGTCCATCGGATTTTCCAGGCAAGAGTACTGGAGTGGGGAGCCATCACCTTCTCCACATCCAGAAGCTAGGAAGAGGCAAGAACAGACTCTTCCTCCAAGTCTTCAGAGACAGCATGTCTTCCTGACACCCTGATTTTGAACTTTTACTCTCCAGAAGTGTGAGAATAAACCTCTGTTGTTTCAAGATACATGGCTGGTAACCATTTGTTACAGCAGCCCTAGGAAATAAACAAGTATACCTCAGGACACTATTTGCTAGACTCCCACAACCAGGCTCCTTGTTTTTCACTTCAGCTAGAAAAAATAAGATTTTGAAATGGAAAGAATTCAGAAAGAGAGAAACTGAATTCTCTATCAAGTTATTTTTCAACATATTTGGGGTCAAAGATGAAGAAATAAGTTTAAGAGAAATGATACAAGCTGCCTGAAGTATCCCGTTTACCGAGGAAACTTAACTAATGTTGATTATACATAGGTCCACTTCCTCTGATGCATATGATAGTTGCCTCATGGTTAGGATAGCCATCATGGAGCCTCAAATACTGATTAGTTTTTAAACTGGCCACAAAAGAAAATTTTCTTAAGAGCTTTTCAAGGAAATTAAACACATGCAAACAACTTCTGGAGAGAGATGGAAGAAAAGTATAGACTCACAGGTTATCCTCCAAAAATTTTTTTTTGAAAAGAAGAAGAAAGTACAAACAGGATAAATGAAATAAGTAAAGGAAGCTTAATTCAAACAATCATTTAAAAGTCTCTCTCATACTCAATGTTCTGTGGTGACTTAAATAGGTAGGAAATCTACCTATAGAGAGGATATGTGTACATATATGTATAACTGATCTACTTTACTATATAGCAGAACCTAACACAACATTGTAAAGCAGCCATACTCCAGTAAAAATTAACTTCAAAAAAAAGTCTAACCCAGCAATAGAACAAGTGGAACAGAAAATGGACTGCCAGAGGTAACCTGCTGATGACTTCATATTCCTCATAGGGAATAAAAGAAGAAAATAAATTCAGAGAATCTTCACTGATACCCCAACTTGAGACCAACTCAACTCGGTGATATAGGAACTGCAGAGGTAGAAAATATGGAATGTTCTTCAAGACACTCCTCCAGACTGCTAGAAGCCAGAATAACCACTCAATATCCCAACAGTACACCAATATACCGAAGGTGGGAAACCCAATCCACCTTCCACCAGAGCAGAAATGCCCCCAGAAATTTCCTTAATACAACTATGGAGAAAGAAGCAGAAACATCATTGAGATCCCTGTTTAAGTCTTCTTCCCAGAAACTATACCCCTACTCTCAGAAACAGAAGAAGAGAACATTAAACCATCAGTGCCTTGCCTCAAGCTCAATGCAGGAGAAGCAGGAGACAAAGGTTCGATCTGTGGATTGGGAAGATCGCCTGGAGTAGGAAATGGCAACCCACTTCAGTATTCTTTCCTGGAAAACTGCTATGGACAGAGGAGTCTGGTGGACTGCTGCATACAGTCCATGGGATTGAAAAGAGTCAGGCATGACTGAGCACGCACACAGCATCATCGTAGACAATAAACAAAATGAATGTGTAAATGATTTCTTTAAATTTCTTATTATCTCTCTCTGACATCTTATTTCACAGATGAGGATGCAAAAAGGGCCCAGATAAAAACAGAAGGGAGTAAAATATAATACACACAGACTGTTTGGGGCATGAGAAGACCTGGAAAATGCCATCCCCTTTCAAAAATGAAAAGCCTGAAAACAAATGGCTGATCAACAATGCAAAAATACTAAAGCAAAAATAGCTTTATATATATATATATGAAAGTGAAAGTGAAGTCACTCAGTCATGTCCGACTCTTGGCGACCCCATGGACTGTAGTCTACCAGGCTCCTCCTTCCATGGGATTTTCCAGGCAAGAGTACTGGAGTGGGTTGCCATTTTCTTCTCCAGGAGATCTCCCCAACCCAGGGATTGAACCCGGGTCTCCCACATTGTCAGTTCAGTTCAGTTCAGTTGCTCAGTCGAGTCCGACTCTTTGCGACCCCATGAATCGCAGCACGCCAGGCCTCCCTGTCCATCACCAACTCCCGGAGTTTACTCAGACTCACCCATCGAGTCAGTGATGCCATCCAGCCATCTCATCCTCTGTCGTCCCCTACTCCTCCTGCCCCCAATCCCTCCCAGCATCAAAGTCTTTTCCAATGAGTCAACTTTTCGCATGAGGTGGCCAAAGTACTGGAGTTTCAGCTTTAGCATCATTCCTTCCAAAGAAATCCCAGGGTTGATCTCCAGAATGGACTGGCTGAATCTCTTTGCAGTCCAAGGGACTCTCAACAGTCTTCTCCAAAACCACAGTATTGTAGGCAGACACTTTACCATCTGAGCCACCTGGGAAGTCCCTATATATATCAAATGTAAAAGTCCCTGTTATTTCTTGGAATGTGCCTTATCCTGGAATACTATTATGTATAGTTTTAAAGGAATATAGAATACTAAAAACCTAGGTTAATATTCTATGTTCCTTTAAAACTATACATAATAGTATTCCAGGATAAGGCACATTCCAAGAAATAACAGGGACTTTTACACTTGCACTATGATAGAAAATAAAGAAAATGATCTATGAAATAAGATGTCAGAGAAGAGATAATAAGAAATTTAAAGAAATCATTTACATATTCATTTTGTTTATTGTCTACGATGATGCTGTGGGCGTGCTCAGTCATGCCTGACTCTTTTCAATCCTATGGACTGTATGCAGCAGTCCACCAGACTCCTCTGTCCATAGCAGTTTTCCAGGAAAGAATACTGAAGTGGGCTGCCATTTCCTACTCCAGGCGATCTTCCCAATCCACAGATCGAACCTTTGTCTCCTGCCTTTCCTGCACTGGCTTTACCAGTAGCGCCACCAGAGAAGCCCTATTATATATGGCCTCCCTAAAATTTAAGTTCCAGGAGAACAGAGATGTGTGTGTGTGTGTGTGTGTGTGTGTGTGTGTGTTATTTCTGTCTTCTCAGTATCTGGAGTAATGCTTGCCACATGGTAGAAGCTCAATAAATATGCATTAAATGAATGAATGAGGAAAAACTAATGTCTATCTTAAAGTTCTCTATAGGAAGATTCAATTCCAGAAGGTAGTAGATAAATAAGGGGGAAAATGTGACCCAATAATTTTATCCTTGGCTTATTCATGCATAAAAGCAAAAAAACAAAGGATTGTTAGATGTGAATGACCTTAGAAAATATAAAGCTCATGACCATGTTTTGCAAACTTGCCTAATAAAATTTCATCCGACTAAGATATATTTCAAAATTGCATGCTCAGGAATAAGAAAGTTGCTTTATGAGAAAACTAACAGTAAGCATTAATTCCCCTTTAATCATAGCTAAGGCAAAAAAGTAGTAAAGTTGTTTTAATTAAGGTTATGAAAAGAATGTAAATGTTATAAATCTTAAAAAGAACATTATACAGTTAAAAAAAAAACCACCAGTAATCATAATGCATCTGGTTGATGGTCCTAGAACATAATAGCAGAAATCAAAAGGAAAGAGAAAAGGTCACAGAAATAAAATTGTGCTATGTCGCTAATCTTTCAATATGGGAGACTGAATTTTGTTGCCAAAATTGTCTTATACACCATTCATAGTGGTAAAAATTAGTTAAATCCTGTGGGAGGGCAATTTGGCAGTATCTGTAAACATTTTTAATGCGTGAAAATTGCTTGCAAAAATGATCCTAATTTTTCATACCTTGTCCAGTGTTCTCCCACACATACTCTTGGCCTCAGCCATGTAGCTGGTTTGGCCAATGGGCTAGTAGCAAATTTGACACAAAAGACTCCAAGATATGTTCATAGGATTCCTCTTCTCATTGACCTCTGTCTTGCCATGAGAACTAGACTAGGCTTCTAGGAGAAATGCTGAATTATCTAGACCAGCCAAAAGCTAGGGAGAACCACACAAATATCAACAGGACTGCTCACCAACCCACAGACAACTGAAGACACATAACTCAGTCTAGCCAAGGAAGAACTGCTAAACCAATATGTCATCGTGTGAATAAATGATAGTCTCAAACTGCTAGACAAAAATAGCTAAATGATACATGGAGTTACCCATAAAAAACAATTTTTCCTTTAGGAATTTTTATTAAAGAAACACATACCTTCTCCAAGAAGAACAATGACAATTATTTTCTTATTGCAAACAATACCACAAGAATATTCATTGTAGCCTTTCAGTTCAGAGGAATATTGTAGCATCATTTGCAGTCGAAAGAGATTAGAAACTACACAGATGAACATCAATTGTGGGGGGAGTAAAAATCTCTTAGGCTGGAAATAAGTATGTGGCAACTAAAAAGCATAGCTTGATTTATATAGTTTAAAATATCACAACATGTATTCCTAAGTAATAAAACTGAGTTGCAAAATAATATTTATAACTTTATATATTATAAAAACACATATTTGTATATGTAGGGGGAAATGTCTGCAAGTATACACAAATCAATGTGTTATTACCATCAGGAAGTCAAGGAAAAGGTGATGATGAGAGTGACTTTCATATTTTCTTTTATATGCTTGTGTGTGTCTCAAATTTATGATTATATGTTGGACTTTTGTTCTCGAAAAAATAAAAAAGACGTTTTAAACATAAGGAAGGAATTGTCTGTGGAACCATAAATTACCCATGTGCATTCAATGTGTGTGAGTCACCAGTATCAGAAGGATCCACTGACAAGCTTGCATTTGCATACAATCGCCTACTTAGTGAACACTTGCTCCAAAGGAATTCACTTCTCTGACTTTGCCAGGAAACATCACGATCTCTATAAAACTGGGCTTATTAAGTGCATCCATATTGTTTATGAGTCACAGAAAACATGTTCATTTTCCCATCTATGTTAAAAGCTGCTTGGGGAATTGTTGAAGCATTGCTTAGAAAACGTTCTGGAGTTCAGATGAAGATGTATTTGGATAAATCGCTACTAGTTATCATATACTTATACATACTGAGAGGATAAAGATCAGAAGCAGATTAAATGCACAGTCTTTTGTTTGATCTTTCAGCAGCAGCACCCAGCTTCAAACCTCCTGAGGGCTTGGCAGGGAAGCTAGGACAAGATTTGTCCCTTCTCTGGTTGATGTAACCTTGTGATACAGCAGAGGCTGCCCATGAAAGTAAATCTATTAGCAGCAATGCTTATAGAGGGACTATGAGGAACAAAGAGGTACAGACCTTTGTGTTAGGTTCTGTGGCAAAGAAAAGACCTAGGTCACAAGAGATCCTTGACTCGGAATGGCTATTGGCAATTAGGCTGCTTCTGTTACAGCCTGTGCTGCCCCAGGTTTACTTCACGGCGCATCCTTGCCTTCTTTGCCATACCTTTCATGAGACTTTCACTTACCACAGGACATTTCCCCCCTTTGGTAAATATAGACTCTAAGACAGACAGGGGAACTATGATTGGGCATACACCATTTCAGAGCTCCATGCTTCTAGCTGAGCTTTGAGCAAGGAAAGAGGAAAGTTGAGGGGAATTTGTCTGTCTACTCTGCAGTACAAAATACTGCAAGTTTTATGTCTCTCTGTAATTGACTTGTAACATCTGAGATGCCACAGTTTCTGGATTGACATCCAGAACAAATCTGAACTTTTAATTAAAAACTGTTTCCCTTCTTGTTTCCAAATTTGTCGTTACAGCACCAAACTTATCAGCTGGAAAGCTGTTTCCCACACTAGCATTCTGAGATACATCAGCTATATTATTTTTCAAGTCACTTATTTCTTGGAGCCTCAACTTCGTTGTTTGAAAATGAATTCTAGAATCACGGAATTGGCAGTAACTTGAAGGGACAGGTTTTTCTATTGTCTTTCCAGAGGTTTTCTTCATGATCGCAAATGTTTCTCTAAACTACTCTTTTTTGAAATTCCATTATTCTTAGAAGGAACACAGAGAAGGGTGCAGAAAGTGGAAGTGACTGAATTCATTCCCCACGTCAAAACCTGGCACTGATAACATCGTTCAGGGACTGCTTCGAGCTTCAAGCCATCCTCAGAGATCAGGAAGGTGCTGTCAAGATTAGTGCTGTGTGTCTGTCTCTCCCTCCATGCCAAGTTTTGACATAAGAGAGAGGTGCCAGGCAGAGGACTTACCAACATCAGGGGTTACCATACCTCTCTACACATAAAGATTCCACTGTTAGATCTTCCTTTCTCCATCTTGCTTCAGGCTCCTCTCTAGCTTCCCAAATCCTGCTCTTTTCATATCAATGGTAGGAAAAAATCGACCAGGACCAACCTTCAAACACCCTTACAAAGCTGTGAATTGAATTCACCAAGGAAGGTACCTAAGGAACCATTACCCAATTAAGAGACAAACACAATCAAAAGCAGTAAAAAGATTAAGATGATTGATGAGTGTGAACAAAAAGAATGCAGCAAAAAGGAGAAAAACACCGTTAGATAATAAAAACAAACAGAAATGAAATTAGACTTTGTCTATATGCTAGTTCCACCTATCACTTCTGTAAGGTAATATAATCAGACAAGTGTTCAAAATTCTCTCTCATTAAGAACTTACACTATCGGATCAGTTTCCAGAAAAAAAAAAAAAAAGAAGAACTTACACTGCTGATTAGAATACAAAGTAATGTGAAAGACCATCAAACTCATGTTAATATACAGGTATATATATTTACCAATATGCATCAAATTATATATTTAGGACATGTACATTTTACCACATGAAAAGTACATTTCAATTAAAAAAAAACAGTAGGCATAAACAAATTTTCTTTAATTTTGTCGTCATCTAAAGTTTCAATTTAAAGAGCAGGTTATCTAGTAAAAGGAATTGTAATGGCAGGCATGCATGCAATGGTCTTCTCCACGGCCAGTTAACAAGTCTCTTCAAACAGACATATCTTTAGATAATACTAATGCAAATCTCAGTTTAAAATCATTTTATAAGGCTTAGTTAGACATGCCCCTCCTTCATGGATCACAGCCTTGTCGTGGCAAAGGGGCTTGTGTGACTCAATGAAGCTATGAGCCAAGCCATGCAGGGCCACCCAAGACGGACAGATCTGACCATACATGGTCATTTCTGACTAATTGGAAAAGACCTTGATGCTGTGAAAGATTGAAGACAGAAAGAGAAGAGGGCGGTGGGAGATGAGATGGTTAGATAACATAGCCTCACCAACTCAATGGACATGAATTTGAGCAAACTCTGGGAGATAGTGAAGGACAAGGAAGCCTGGCATATTGCAGCCCATGGGGTCACAAAGAGTTGGACATGACTCAGCAACTAAATGACAATAAGACAGGCCCACTGTTGCTTCAGAATAGAAGACGGTAAGACATTTCAATCATATATACAACTCTAGCAATCATTACTTGTATTATAATCCAGACTTTCTGCATCTGGGCTTCCCTTTTTGAGAGGCAATATAGCAAAGACTCTGCCAATACCACTTTGTTTTTATGTGATGGTGGGCAACTTAGCGGACTTCTCTGTGCTTCAGTTTCTTCATCTTTAAAACGGGTACTATTATGGGTTGAATAAATGTTGTCGTCTATCCAAATAGATGCTGAAGTCCCAGTACCTGGGAATGTGACATCTGGAAATAAGGTCTCTGTAGATGGTCTATTTGGAGAAGGCAATGGCACCCCACTCCAGTACTCTTGCCTGGAAAATCTCATGGACGGAGGAGCCTGGTGGGCTGCAGTCCATGGGTTCGCTCAGGGTCGGACACGACTGAACGACTTCACTTTCACTTTTCACTTTCATGCATTGGAGAAGGAAATGGCAACCCACTCCAGTGATCTTGCCTGGAGAATCCCAGGGACGGGGGAGCCTGGTGGGCTGACGTCTATGGGTCACACAGAGTCGGACACGACTGAAGCGACTTAGCAGCAGCAGCAGCAGATGCTCTATTAAGATGAGATGAGCCCTAACCCAGTATGAGTAGTGTCCCTATAAAAGTGAGAAATTTGAACGTGGAGCTAGGTGTGTACAGAGGGAAGATAATAGGACACACGGAGAAAGCCATCTACAAGTCAGGGAACGTCTAAGGCTACCAGAAGCCAGGGGAGAGTCCCAGAACAGATTCTTATTCATAGCTCTAAGAAGGAACCAACCCTCCTAACATCTTGATTTTGAAGTGCTAGTTGCCATATTGTGAGACAAGACATCTCTGCTCTTTAAGCCGCCCAGTTGGTAGAACTTAGTTATGACAGCCGTAGGAAACCAATACAGGGACCAATAACAGCATCTTCTTCATGGAATTCTTATGAGGATCAAATGAGGATCAAATTAGTTAATCCATGTAACACACTTAGAATACTGCCTAGCATACGGTAAGGAGTGTATGCATGCTCCATCATGTCCAACTTTTTGCAACCCCATGGACTGTAGCCTGACAGGCTCCTCTGTCCATGAAATTTTCCAGGCAAGAATCTGGAGTGGGTTCCTACTCCAGGGGATCTTGCCAACCCAGGGATCGAACCCATGTCTCTTGTGTTTCCTGAATTGACAGGCAGATTCTTTACCACTGCACCATCTGGGAAGCCCAATATTAGTATCAGTTCTTCGCCAGATCTTATTCACTAGAACTGCAATACATATTCGTGTCTCATACCAAAAGCCAGACCTATAAAATGGAACTGTTCACTCAAAGAGCTTTTCAATGTTCTCCCAGTTGGCATCCCTTGTAACTGAGAAAGAGTTTTCTGAACTTTTTTTTAAACCACATCTTATTCCCAAGTCTGGAAAGTTGATAGCACTTACTTCACATGAAAGTGTCTCCCCGATTCCCACCACCCTCCCTTCTCACTTACAGACTGAATCTAGGATCCAAACTCTTCAGATCTCTCTCTCTGTTCCCAAATCAAAACTTCCTCAGAAAGATCTAAAACACTGCTGCCTGAGGTCTCTTTTCATCACCAGTCCTTTAAAGCATTACTCCTTTCAAGGAGAGCACAATCTGAACAAGAATCAAAGTCCTGGGCTTAAGAATGAGCTCCACTGTTGGAGACTGTCAACCATAAGTCTGTGGTTAATAGAATTTTGGAGGACTGAGGTAGGGAGAACAGACATGAAGGCTTCCGCAGCCCTTGGAAGGCACCCCTTATTTCACAGGTCTAGACCAACCCTGTCTCAATGGTGCTGTTTGTCAGTCAAAAGTGGCAACAATCCAAACATGATTTGCCTTTACTGTAACTTTTCTTTTTTTAATTGGAGGATAATTGCTTTACAATGTTGTGTCAGCTTCTGCTAGACAATGAAGTTAATCAGCTATATGTATACATACACACTCTCCCTCTTGAGCCCCCCTCACACCCGCTCATCCCACCCATCACAGAGCACCGAGCTGGGCTCCCATGCTGCGCAGCAGCTTCCCAGCAGCTCTCTGCTTTACACATGGTAGGGCATATACATCAATGCTTCTCTCAATTTGTTTCATTCTCTCTTTACCCCACTGTGCCCACAAGTCAGTTCTGTACGCTACTATAACTTTCAGAGAGGAGAGGCAGAACAGGTACCTGTTACCTAACAGAAATTCACTTGATAGAATTCAAAATCAAAGAATATGACTGAGTCCAAAAATTATTTAAATACCAGCTTGAGCAAACCGAATGTAAATTTCCAGGGCCACCGTTATTGATTCTGCTATCTTGTTCCTACTGCAGTTTCCTCATTTATCAATGGCTTAGAAATGGCTAAGTTCTGTCAACAATCAGAACTTTATGAACCTTAAAAAAAATTAGTTTACAAACAAGGAACATTTCAAATCAGGAAAACTGAGAATCATTCTATAGGTTATGCATCCTTCACAATTCTGAGAGAAAACAGATGGCATGCTAAAACTGGGCCACTTAAGGAGAGTTTAATTAAAAAACTATTTACAAAGATGTGGGCATAGGAAAACCACAAGGATGATAGAGAATCGGGGGTTAGCAACTGTGAAGTGCCTCTACCACCTACAGTCAGGGGAACAAAGACAGGGAACAGTCAGCAGAACCCAGAAAGGAAGAACTATGTGCAGAGGGTTCTTTGACAGTTCAAGGATGCTACAAGCATATAGCAACGTCACAGGAGGGAAAAAACAGTAGATAAATACCCTGACCTCACCCTCCTCCAGGTTTTCTGATCTCTAGGCAGTGTTCCTGATAGTTTAATCTCAACCAGAAATCAGAAAGCTAGACATCTTATTGATACAACATCCCTACAGATCAAGATCCAAGGACACAGAGCAGAGTGAAGAATATGGAGAGCAGATTAAAGAGAAGGTTATCGAGCATAACACTTGACCTTGGATACATCAGTGGGTCTCCCTGAGCCTACATTTTTTCGTGTCTGAATCCCAGCAGCAAGCCCAGTGCTGACACAGAGCCATTAGGTTCTAATTGATTGGAATTGAGTCTGTAAAATAATATATATAAGATAAATGAGCTCCACAGCTCCTTCCAACTCTAACATTCTCTAATTACTAATTTGTTCATTGTCCTCAAATATTATTCAGTAATTGTGACCTGGCCATAATGAAGAGGTCACCATTACTAAAGATGAATTCCACGTCCCAGTCTGTAACTCGATATTCTATTATCTCTTTCATATAATAATACAAAAATGAATTGGTAAGGTGTGACTCATTGAGACGGCTAAAGAGAAGAAAGACCAAAATACTTGGGTGGAGATATGAATGCATGATAATATAGGAGGGAAGTCACTGTGATTGAAAAATTAGGTCCAAGGAGGATCTTAAGCTTATAAAAGAATAAGTGTGATTTACCATAATAATGTGAGATGGTGGGACTTCCTTGGCAGTCCAGTGGGTAATACTCCACACTTCCAATGCAGGGGGCATGAGTTCAAGTCCTGATCAGGGAACTAAGAACCACATGGCCTGCAGCCAAATAAATAGGGAGATGGGGCATATTTCTGAAAACATTCCTCCAATTTTCAGTGTTATTTCAGAAAATATTTGGTGTACTGCTCTTGGTACTCAAATTAATACTCATGGTTGATGCTCACAAGTGTTTATCATATGCCAATACTTCCTCAGAAATAAGTGATTTTTGCATTTAGTATATAATTTGAAAAAGTTTGCTACTTATTTTATTTCCTACCAATATTAAAATTTTGCATACCTCCTTTAACAGGGATTTTATTTTTACAGAAGTAATTTTATTTTTCAGTAATTGTTATACATATAGTACCAACTGAATTGCTTTGAGTTGTTAGCAAAAATTAAGCCAAGAAGAGCCCTGTATTTCCTTCCAGATATTTATTTTAAAATTACCTTCTATTTCTAAATCTCCTTCATTGGTAGAAAAAGCATCACAGCAATATTTTTTGACTCAGCCACCTCATTTTGCAATCAGCTCTTCCAATCCCATAAATCTTAAGCAAGGACCTGCTAATTTATCCCTAAGGACCTATCCTTGGGATTTTTGCTACTAGATTAACCCTTTATAATCTTATATTTTCCTCAGTGAGTCCAATCCACCTGCTCTCTTCAGTTATTGTACATGTGTTGAGTGTTTATATCTGGGGGGAAAATCCTCCCAAAAAATCCCACCAGTTACATGTGTAATTATATCTGCTTTTCTTCTGTCTTATACTTCTCTCCTACTTCTCATTCCATTCATTTCTTTACTTTTTATACAAACTTTTCTCTGCAGGTATTCAATGATATACTTGATACTAAAGGGTCATAGAATTAACTGGTAAAGCTGTCAGGATTTAACAAATTTCTTCCAACTCTTCCACTGAGCACTCTTCTCTCCCTCACTGTTTAAATTCTCTTTCCCAAGGACTCTTTTCCAGCAGGAAAATAATGTTCCAAGAAACATAAAATGACTCTCTGGCTCTCACTGCTATTTCAATGGCACAGGTGGGACTAGATCCATGGAGCACTAATTTGCCCTTAGTACTTTAACCTCCATCCCATTGCTTGTAATAAATAGCAAACAAAACCTGTATTTCAGTTAAACGTTCTAATTTGAAGAGAAGGACATACCTGATTTGCTTTTCTTACAACACTTGGTTTATAAAGACATGGAAAGAATGTTCTATTCTGAGTGTGTCAGCTGCTCAGAGATGAGAGCAGATAAATTGTCCTCTGAAATCATTAAAAATGCTGTTTAAAAAATATGTTTGACATCTTAATAGGAAGATGACAAAATAAAATGTCAGTATCCCTGTCTCTCTGAGGCTCTATTAGACATACTCTAAATGATGGTGACTAACACCTGATGTCAGGAATTGCCTTCATGAGCTATAAAAATAACTCCCTTAAATATTCTAAAGAAAGTTACAAGTGTGTATGTCGACCATCTGTCTGCCTTAATTGGCTTTTCATTAGAATCCTACCATTTCTTGAACTATATTCCAGTTTTGTCTCTCTCTCCCCTTCACCTTTCGTCTAGGCAGGTGGGGAGGATGAGCTACCTAAACACAAGTAAAGTACTGGTAGTACGAATGCAAGGCGCCCCCAGCCCAAAGTTAGTGCTCCTCCCACGTGCGTGTGTGAAACCGCCGTGTGCAGCCTCACACGTGCTGTCTGTGCTTTTCCAGACTTCCATGCAAGACCTGGGGAGAGTTAGATTCAATGAGCCTCTTCTGGGCTCGAACCAAGCTGCAGAGCGTTTCTCATGCGGCTGCCATCACCCCATGGAAAGCGGGAGTTGAACAGCAAAGTCCTGAGCCACTGCAGCTGGGGGACCGTGGAGGCGACTCATAATTAGCACTACGTGGCTATGCAAATGTGACCTCAATTTTTCATTTTTATTTCTGGCTGGCCAAACATGCTTTCAGAACTCTCCCATCCTTAGAGTACAAAAACCTTAAAGATACTCTAGATCAAAAGATCCCTAGAAAGTAGAAACAGATGCAAGAGAAAGAATGCAGTGAACAATCAGAAACTTAAAACTATCCACGTTCAGTTATACGGTCCCCTAAAGTAAAATCAGACAGCATGTGACAAAAACAGTGTGAAATATTGTCAGAGTTCACACCAGCTAAAACGTACTGGGTTGACCAAAATGTTCATTCAGTTTCTTCCATAATATGTTACAGAAAAACCTGAACAAACTTTTTGGCCAACCTAACTGGTCCTAGACCACACTATTGAAGGAGGTATCATCTCCCGCTAAGACCTGAGGAGGAAGCGGAAGCCAGTATCTAAACTCACTGTGTTTCCTTTGCCATTTGTATGGATAAGGGCTCATAAATATCCATCGTTCTCTTAAAAGAGTGTGATTCTAACATCCTTAATAAATCCTTTTAGTGGTCCTTGTAAAGTCCATTATGAAATAGCCCTCTAGTGTCATTGTGTATAGATTCTTGGTATTAGTAGATCTTACTGACTATCCGATCTGAGTAGAAAACATAAGATTCAGGCTACCAGCCTGGACTACATCAGAGCAGCAGTCTATCTAGGCACACCTCACATTATGGCCCCCTGCTCTAGGAGAAAAGGGTAGAACCAGGCTGTTCTGTCTAGACCGTGACTTCTGTCTAGTTCCTAAGGGAAGACATCATCATCACATCTGTAATTGCCTGGCCACTTCACCATATTATGTACCTCCCACCCTTTGGCCAAGACCTTCTGGTAAATGGAGCAATGAGGAAGGGAGAAGAAAGAAAGAGAAAGCTGAAGGGGTCTAAAGGTAAGCAGTCTAGTCAATGAACAATAGCTAAGACAGTGGTAACATTTTGTTTATGAAAAGGGAGATGAGAATGTCTGAACCAAAAGGAAATGTGTTTGACATTCACCCCAATGTTCACAGCAGCACTATTCATAATAGCCAGGACATGGAAGCAACCTAGATGTCCATCAGCAGAGGAACGGATAAAGAAGAGGTAGCACACACGTACAATGGAATACTACTCAGCCACAAAAAAGGAATGAAATCGGGTCATTTCATGGATGAACCTAGAGACTGTCATACAGAGTGAAGTAAGTCAGAAGAAAAAAATAAATATGGTATATTAATGCATATGATATCTAGAAAAACGGTATAGATGATCTTATTTGTAAAACAGAAATAGAGACACGGACGTAGAGAACAAATGTGTGGATACCAAGGGGGAAAAGGGGAGGGGTGGGATGAACTGGGAGATTGGGATTGACGTGTGTATATATATATATATATATATATATATATATATACACACTATTGATACTATGTATAAAACAGGTAAGTGAGAACCTGCTGTCTAGTTCAGAGAACTCTACTCAGTGCTTTGTGTGTGTGTGTGCTAATTAGCTTCAGTCGTGTCTGACTCTTTGCAACCCTGTGAACTGTAGCCCACCAGGCTCCTCTGTTCATGGGATTCTCCAGGCAATACTGGAGTGAGTTGCTGTGCTCTCCTCCAGGGGATCTTCCCAACCCAGGGATCAAACCCGTGTCTCTTGCATCTCCTACACTGGCAGGTAGATTCTTTACCACTAGTACCACCTGGGAAGCCCACCGGACAAGTCCTTTATCACCTATAAATAAAGACACCTGTCTTCTAGTGAGGATGAAAACAAATAGTCTAGGTGATGGCCCGTAGTACCATGCCCAGACATGGTATAAATACATGTTTTTCCCTTTCCTTGTAATTTCAGAAACTCTTTTTTTTTTTTTAATTGACCAAGTGATTGGCAGTGGCTTACATTTCCATAAATTTCAAATACTCTAAGTACTAACTGAGCTTTCACGAGATGCCACACTAGGAGACTCTGGGACATAAGAGACATAAGCACACCAGGCATGGCTCTCTTCACCATCCTGGGTTACAAATAAGGTTGTATTGACCCTTAGTGACCCTTATCAATATGTAACCAATATGGATAGGAAGTCTAGTTACTCCCTCTGGAGAATCCCACCCCCAAATCGTGCAAAGATGCTGTAGACTCACTGATTTCAAAAGGGGTTAGTTCATCTCCCGACACCCAGCAGAGAGAGACACAGATGCCTCGTGAGGCCACTGCCTTATGATCCCTACACATCCCAGCAGGTAGGCATCTAATGACGTGATCCTGCCATTGCTGGAAAGGCCCTGCAGAGCCCCTAAAGTTGGTTACACCACATCTAGACCCCAGGTTATGGTTCTCATACATAAACACCGGCCAGTGTTTCTCAAAGCACAACACTGCTTCCTATGTGCTAGAATAAGTCCCTCCCTCCACCAGTGGAACCCTTGGACTATCATCTAACTTGGGAATCAAGGATAGAGCAATGGTTGACAAATTACAGGTAGGCCCATTCTGGCCCACTGTCTACATCCACATGATCCGCAAACTAAAATGTCTTTACATTTTTAAGTGATTAAAAACATATATTAGAAGAGAATATTTTGTGACATGAGAAAATTATATGAATTTCAAATTTCAGGTCCCTAAATAAAGTCAAACTAGAATAGAGCGGAGTGTATTCACTTAAGTATTGTTTATGGCTGCTTTGGTATTACAATAGCAAGGTTATTTCTTGAGTTACTGTGACAGAGACCACATGGCCTGAAAATCTAAAATACTATTTGGCCCTTTACAGAAAATGCTTGCTAACCTCTAGGTTAAAGACTCAGACCTTTCCCTTTCAAAAGGCTGAGTCCCTTATCCAAATTAGTCCATTACTCCCTTATGAGAATTCTGCAAACACAGAGAAGACAGAGATTTTGCTAGGTATAAACACGGCAAAGGGAACATTATACTCTTTGCCTAAGGCAACAGTACCAACCCATGTGTCAAGGAGGGTCAAAGAAAGTCAGTAGACCAGTTAGGACTATTAGAAGTGCTTCAAGGGGGCTTTATAGTCTCTGTTTACTTAGAGAAGGAGATCAGTTTCTTTAAAAAAAAATTCCTTTGTATTAGGTCTTTGTCACTTCTTGTATTAAAACCATGTAGATTAATGATGTTAGAGCTCTGAGCCTGCCCCAAAGAGAAAAGTTGAGCTAACCAGCAGAACCCTGGAAGAGTATTTCATTCAACACAATCCTAAGTAGAAAAATAAAAGGTGTGCAAGAAAATATATCAGTTATTAAGTCTGTCACTAAATCCTGCTAGTGAAGCCTTGCTTCACTTCTCTGTTGGCATTAATAGGACTCAGTCATCATTTCAGTCATTTCTCCACCCTTTTGTTCATTTCTTCAGCAAACACACTTGAGGAACTACTGTGTGTCAGTTACCTGTTAGCAGTTATCCAAACAGATCGAAAAGAAGAAGAAAATCCCTGTCCTCAGAGCTTACATTCAACTTAAGGAACATAATTTTTATAAAAAGATAAAATAAGTAATATACAGAATATATTGAATGGTGATCAGTGATGAGAGGAACAATACTGCAAGGAAAGGAATGAGAAGTGATACAGCTGATACAGGAGTGACACAGAGAATGAGAATGGATGGAGAATGGGTCACATAGAGTCTTTTAGGTGGTTGTAAGGGCCCTGACTTTTACAATGAGTGAACTATGAAACCATTGGGGGATTTTGAGAAAAAGAAAGTAATAAGATCTGAGTTATATTTAACAGGATCACTCTGCCTGCAATCAACTATAAAGGGACAGAGAGTGGAAAAAAAAACAAAACCTTTTTTTTCTAAAGTGAAAGAAGAAAGTCTCAACTGGGAGACTACTGAAATAGATAAAAGAGGAGGCTGGCTAAGACCAAAGTAATTATAGTGGAGATGACACAAAGTAGCTGAATTTAGACATCTTTTGAAGGTAGAACAGAGGGTTTGCTGATGGAGTAAATGTAGTAAGAGTGAGAGAGAGAAGTGGAAGCTGACTAAGGCTTTTTGCCTGCCCAAATAAAAGAACAGAACTTCTAGCGAATAAGGTGGAGAAATCTTTAGGAAGAACAGATCTGGAAGGACATTAAGAGTATGATTTTGGCCATAGTAGGTTTGAAAGGTCTATTAGATACCTATGAAGAAACATCAAACTTGTAAATCTATGCACAAGTCTAGAAGAATTCTGTGGATGATCTTATTTGCCAAGCAGAAATAGACACAGGTGTAGAGAGCAAATACATGGAGACCAAGGGGGAAAGGAGGGGTCAGTGGGAGGAACTGGGAGATGGGGATAGACACACACACACACTGTTGCTCACTATTGATACGGGGTATAAAAGAGGTAACAAATGAGCACCTACTCTAGAGCACAGGGAATTACTCAGTGCTCCACGGCGACCTGAATGGGAAGGAAATCCAAATGTATATGCATGGCTGATTCATTTTGGTGCACAGCAGAAACCATCACCACATTGTGAAGCAATTATACTCCAATAAAAATTACTTTTAACAAATATATGTGTACATACAAGTCTGGAGGTTGAGAAATAGGTCCACCCTGAGAATCTAAATTTGGGAGTCATCCATATGAGACGACACAAAATCCATCCATGAGACCAAATCAGATCATCAAGGGAGTGAGTATCAATACAAAAGGGAGAGAAGGCGCATCTATGTCCCTGGTTCTCGGTCAGAACACAGTGCAACTTTCAGCCTCTTACCAACACAGCTGCACCACACCTACACAGCAGCCTTGAGCACTGAGGACTTTCTTAAAATAAGGAAAGGAGAGCAACTGGAAGCAGAGCAGCTAGAAGGTGTCTGAAAAATGTATTCACTGCAACTCACAAGAGAGACTCCTGGGTCATCACTCAGGACCTAACTTTTATTTTAAGCTTAATTACCAAATTTGGTGACCTCATTTCCAGCAAATGGCTGATCAGAAGTAAGTAGGATCAGAAGTTAGTAGGAGCCTCCAAAAGGCATTAACAAGGACAACACCTAAAAGGGACTAAGAAAAACGAGTCGGATAGAGGTGAAACAGTGGTGAAGACTGAAGTCTGGACGTCCTGTCTTAGCTCGTCTCTCTTCCAGGGAGACGACTCTCTCACCTGATGGCTGAAGTAGTAAGAATGTGTCATCCCACCTGGGCTAGCCTGAGCCATGGGTCTGCTAGAGCTTTGTCAAACTACTAATTTTGATCAACACGTATTAAGAAGAAGGACTGAGTACTAAGTGGGGAAGGTGCTGCTATAATATTCAGCCTCTCCTTGAGGATCCAAGAAGTTCTGCTCCGGCCCCAGGCTTGCAACACTCCGCTCAGGACCACTGAAGCTCTGCAGTCAGTAAACCCCCAAGGAGTGGTTCGGTGGCCACTGGAAGTCACTAGAGCACAACTGTTAAGTAGGATGACAGTATGATTCAGTTTCCAGCCTGGGACACTTCTGAGAGTGAACTCCTACGTCAAGCATCACCTGAGACTATCTCAGGCAAAGAAAGGTCAATGGTCTTACCATCAATAGCCACACTTCGCTCCCCTCCCATTCTAGGCAGCTTATGAAGGAACTTCTCCCCACCACATAGGATATTCCCTGAGCTGACTTACTGTAACCCACAATTTTCTCTTCGAACATTTCTAAGAAATATTTCAGCACTGCTTATAGATTTGAGATCCCATGAAACTCACTGACTTGACCATTCTTTAATCCCTGGCTATGGCTCAGTGAGCATCTGCTGTATCCCAGGAGCTGGGAACACTGGTTTGTAGGAGGTCCCCGAGTACTGGTTGAATGCACGCTTATGTCTTAACTCACGCAGTCCTCACAAACCCAGCATGGAGATGACCTGCCGTGACAAGTCAATTCGCTGATGATCAGAGAGGTTATGGAACTTAGTTAAATTCACACAGCAAGCAGGCAGCGGCACTAGGATTGTATTTCATGATGGCCTGGCCTCCAAACCTATTCCCTTTCCCCTTGGCTGCATGAAAGAGAAAGATAACGACAGAAAAATGATTACAGATTCGTGAAAGACAGGAAGAGAGTTCACACTCCATAAGACAATGGAGCCCACTCAAGAGACTAAGATTTTCCCTCTTCCTCATTTCCCTAACTAATCATTTCAAAGTTCAGCCAGATGAAAACAACTTCTATGAAAATTCTCCATGTGACCCCCCCGACACACACACACTACCCCACGGAAAATACAGAAAACACCCCTAAAAACCTCCTAAGATGGCTTAAAATATTCACTGAGGAATCTTTCAGATGGCTCCACAAGCAGCTAACTCTGCAAAAACAGCCCACAGTCACTAATACTCCTTTAAACAGCCAATAGCTTGTTCCCTAATTAAGGACTTCTCTCTTCCCACTGAGAGTTTTACACTTAGTTTAAGGTCTTGTTATCAGCTGGCATTTGCCAGTGCTGCCCAAATTGGGCTGGACATCAGAACCACCTACAAAGTTAAAATACTGCTGTCCCCAGAAAGGCTAGTTCCAGAGGGCCAGGGCTGGGCCAGTTCAGTTCAATTTAGTCGCTCAGTCGTGTCTAACTCTTTGCGAACCCATGAACCTCAGCACACCAGGCCTCCCTGTCCATCACCAGCTCCTGGAGTTCACCCAAACTCATGTCCATTGAGTTGGTGATGCCATCCAACCATCTCATCCTCTGTCATCCCCTTCTCCTCCTGCCCTCGATCTTTCCCAGCATCAGGGTCTTTTCCAATGAGTCAGCTCTTCACATCAGGTGGAGTTTCACCTTCAACATCAGTCCTACCAGTGAACACCCAGGACTGATCTCCTTTAGGATGGACTGGTTGGATCTCCTTGCAGTCCAAGGGACTCTCAAGAGTCTTCTCCAACACCACAGTTCAAAAGCATCAATTCTTCACGCTCAGCTTTCTTTATAGTCCAACTCTCACATCCATAACATGACCACTGGAAAAACCATAGCCTTGACTAGACGGACCTTAGTCAGCAAAGTAATGTCTCTGTTTTTTAATATGCTGTCTAGGTTGGTCATAACTTTCCTTCCAAGGAGTAAGCGTCTTCTAATTTCATGGCTGCAATCGCCATCTGCACTGATTTTGGAGCCCAAAAAAATAAAGTCAGCCACTGTTTCCCCATCTATTTCCCATGAAGTGATGGGACGAGATGCCATGATCTTCGTTTTCTGAATGTTGAGCTTTAAGCCAACTTTTTCACTCTCCTCTTTCACTCTCATCAAGAGGCTTTTTAGCTCCTCTTCACTTTCTGCCATAAGGGTGGTGTCATCTGCATATCTGAGGTTATTGATATTTCTCCCGGCAATCTTGATTCCAGCTTGTGCTTCTTCCAGTCCAGCATTTCTCATGATGTACTCTGCATATAAGTTAAATAAGCAGGGTGACAATATACAGCCTTGACGTACTCCTTTTCCTATTTGGAACCAGTCTGTTGTTCCATGTCCACTTCTAACTGTTGCTTCCTGGCCTGCATACAGATTTCTCAAGAGGCAGGTCAGGTGGTCTGGCCTTGGTGTAAATACCGAAAGGAAATCTCTTTCCTCTGTCCCACATTAGGTACAGGGCAGTGCCAGCACCCCGCAGCAGCATGCTCTCCAGGTATGACCACAAGGGCACTTACTGCCCTGTTATTTTTCTTTCAAATTCCTGGCCCCAATCAGACTCAGTGCAGAGGCTCTTAACTGTATCAGAACTACCCAAGGCAAAGAGCACATTTCAGGGTGTCTACTCCAGGGCTTCTACTCAAAGCTCCCCTCACCATGGTCTGTTTAGGGCCAGGATGAGGCCACCGTGAGTGGAGCACAGAGGACCAAGAGGCAGAGCAGGGTCACAGGGTCAGAAGTCAGAGTACAGAAGGGCTTAATAAACAGGGAGGACCCAGTGGGAAGCTTTCAACATGATGAAATCTCTGGTTGAGTAGCGTGGATGGTAGAGGAACAAGAGTAGAAACAGAACCTGGATCAGCTGCAAAGCATCCCTGGGAAAGCATGCTCTTCTGTCTTCTCCTTCTCCGTGGTCCAGCTGAGTGGATAAAGCATCTCCTCTACCTCTCCTATGGGTCAGGAAGACACTTGGCTCCTTCCTTTATACTAAGCCTCCCCCAGACCTGAGAAAAGGACAACAGTGGACCATCACAGTGTATAAAGTCTTCATGCCTCAAGAATCTTAGGAAAGAGTTTATAATGATCCAACTGGAGTGAAGTAGACACAACTGAGCAAATAGAAGCATCTATCGGCCCACTGAAGGTTTGGCCTAGAAAATTCTATTTTCTGTTTAGTTCTCTCAAACAGTCCGAAGACAATACAGATCAATAGCTTTAAGTTAGATTCTCCCTCTTGGAAGGGAATTTGACCATATATATTAAAATTTAAAATGCACTTAAAACTTGATCGGGCAATTTTTACAGCTAGAATTCACTCTACAAAAACACTGAACTCTGTGCACAAAGTTATGGGTAAAAGAGCGTTCACTCTGCATTATTTGTAACAGTGAAAACTGAAAGCATCATAAATGTCTCCCATTAGCATAATGGCTAATTAATTCATGATCACTTGTATTACAGGTTGTTATGCAGAATAAGGAAGACCTATCTGAACTCTTAAGAGAAACAGTGATAAGTCTTACACTTAACAGGAAAAAAAAAAAGTAGTTTCAGAATAACACTTATGGTAAGAACCCAGTTTATGAGAAAAAAGATAGCTGTGTGATGAATCTATACATTTAATGCCCACAAAAATCATCAAAAAGTTATCAGTGTTGGGCTTTGAGGAAGGGAGTAAGCAGAATGAGGAGGCAAAAGAGAACTTTAAGGAACGGTGCATTCTCTGTGTTATGATTTAAGCTTTTGCAATAATAATGCATTTGTATATTTCCTATGTGACTTTTTTAAAGAGGGAAAAAAGAAATGCAGAGATAAGACTGGCCTGAAAATCTCTGATAGTGCTTCCTACTTTCCACAGAAATGTTCCCTACAGTCCCAGTCTGGTTGCTATTCCAGCCTCTAAATTCCTGACTTTCACTGCCCATCAAGCTTTAATTAACCTCTTGGCTTCCAGGAGCCTTGCAGTGGGGCAGGCTGGGGCTTTAAACTGATACTTCATCCGGCACAGGCACCTGCTTTGGTGCCAAAATTCTTGGTATCA
>SJYQ01027155.1:0-57960 GCA_006410935.1 Redunca redunca
AATCCCAGGGACGGGGGAGCCAGGTGGGCTGCCGTCTATGGGGTCGCACAGAGTCGGACACGACTGAAGTGACTTAGCAGCAGCAGGGACCAACTTTGTCTATTGCACAAGAAAGGATTCCCTGGTCAAGTGTGTAGGGCTGGGAAAGGCATGAATGCCAGGACACACAACAGCTCCCAACAGTGTAACAAGTCTCATAAACCCCTAATTCTGAGGGTTCCCCATCAATGCCTCATACCAATGGTCCCAATGAGTCAGACCTTGCTGAGAGCCTCTCATAAAAAGGAATGGAGGGACTTCCCTGGTGGTCCAATGGGTAAGACTCCGTGCTACCAGTGCAGGAGGCCCAGGTTCAATCTCTGTGTAGGGAACTAAAGATCTCTCATGCCGCAACCAAAGACCTGATTCAGCCAAATAAATAAATAAACAGTTTTTTAAAAAATCAACTTTATAAAAAAAAGGAATAAAGAGGATTCTTAATGCAATCACTATTTGGGGTCAGTGAAAGGACCACTTCTAACTTAGGAAGTAAGCAAGTTCCTTAGCCAGTGAGCTGAAGCAGCTGTTTATTACCTACCTTAGCACTAAGGGGGCTTCCCAGGTGGCACTAGTGGTAAAGAACCTACCTGCCAATGCAGGAGATGTAAGAGTCAGGGGTTCGATCCCTGGGTCAGGAAGAACCCCTGGAGGAACACATGGCAATCCATTCCAGCATTCTCCCCTGGAGAATCCCATGGACAGAGCAGCCTGGTGGGCTACGGTCCATAGGGCTGCACAGAGTCGGACACAACTGAATCGACTTAGCATGCATGCATAGCACTACGGAGATGGATTAGCCATCTACTGTTCTGTAACAAGTTACCTAAAAGCATAGTGGCTTAAAACAATGAACCTTTATTATCTCACACAGTTTCTGTGGATCAGGAATTTGGAAGCAGTTTTAGCAGGATCAAGGTCTTTCCTGAGATTAAAGTCAAGATGTCAGTCATTTCCAGGATGGGTCAGTCACACGCCCAGCAGGTTGATGGTACCTGATGGCCAGAGGCCTCCATTCCTTATCACATAGATCCATCTGACCACCCATGTGTTCTCATAACACAACAGCTGGCATCCCCTAGAGCAAGTGATCCAAGAGCGATCAAGGTGGAAGCTACAACGTTTTTTGTGACTTCATCCTAGAAGTTATAGTCCATCATTTCTGCAACATCCTATGGGCCGCACAGGTCAGACCTGTTCTTTGTTGGAGAGGATTACACAGGATATGAATGTCAGGAAGCGAGAGTCATTGGGTTCATCTTGGAAGTGGAGCCTCCAATGCAGTCAAGCTTTCAGGTGGTGCAACCCTGGCTGACATCTTCACTGCAACCTCTTGAGACATGGGGCACCAGAATCATCCATCTATGCCAGTCCTGACTTCCTCATCTGCAGAAACACCAAGATAATAAATGCTTTGGTATTTTAACCTCCTGAGTTTTTCAGTAATTTGCTATGCACCGATGGATATAAAAAATCGAAGAAGCAGGTGAGGTGCAAAAGAGTGACATTCCCATCATTGGCTGCCGCTGCGACCTATTGATAAACTGAGATCTGATTAATACCCCTTTAGACTCCCTGAACCATTCCTGGTAGACATAAATGAGGACAGAGAATGGACCTGTGCACCAGGTCGACGTGGAGGAAGCTGCTAAGCGTACAGCTTCTCTTAGAGGATTGCGATGCATGTCAGTAGATTAAAAATCTCCAAGCAGTCTTGTAGGGGAAAACCTGTTTAACTGCTTTACTCAATGCTTTCCAGTCTATTTGACCACAGAAGCCACTTTTCATTTAACATCTGTGGAAGCAGTATTCCGAGAAACACACCTTAAGAAAAACTGCTCTACGTCAACCTCCGCAGAAGTTTCAGCAAATCCTCTACTCAGAGTGATATCTCAAATTTTTGCTTAGAAAAAAAATCTGTGCACATCCATGTATACATTTCAAAGACCTAAATTTTTCCAAGCCTGACCTCCTGAGCACATAAATGATGTCCCATTGGCATTATTTAATATTCTCTGACACATAGCTTCTTCCTACACCAGCCAAAGCAACCCCACCGCACCCCACCCAGCCTAATTCTCATAAACAACTGAGTTTTTTCTGAGCGTGCACATACCCATATACACCCCTGGTTGATCCTCCCAAAAGACTGACTTCTTAGACTTCTCTGGTGGTCCAGGGTTAAGAATCTGCCTGCCAATGCAGGAGACACAGGTTCCAACCCTGATCCAGGAAGATCCCACATGCTGCAGGGCAACAGAGCCTGTGGGCCACAGCTGAGTCCTCACTCTAGGGTTCACACGCCGCAAATACTGAAGCCCACGCACCCTAGAGCCCGTGCTCTGCAACAAGCGAAGCCACTGCAATGAGAAGCCTGAGTGTCACAGCTAGAGAAAGTCCGCGTGTAGCAACGAAGACCCAGAGCAGCCGCAAATTAACAAATGAAATAAAAAAGAAAGAAAGAAAGTACTGACTTCCTCATTAGCAGCTGTTGCCCCCACGTAACTTGAAGGGAAGCCTCACCCTCGCCACTGGCACCCTCCTCAGGGTGTTGCTCCCTGGCGCTCCAGAAACTGGAGGGCCCGGAGGTGTCACGGGCTCCTGGTTGGGTCCTCAGAGCAGCAGAGCTGAAGTATGCCCTGCAGAGGCGTAGGGAGTGGGCCTCTCTCCTCAGTCTAGGTGGCACTTGCCCTCTGGACGCCAAAGCAGTTCTACTTGTACCTCGAATCTCACTTCCTCTGTCCATAGCATCTCTCTGTAAGAGGGTCGGGCTCCATCCCTGAGTCAGACCAAGCGGTAGACAATACCCTGTTCTCCCAACTCCCCATTTACCCTCAGTTCAGTTCAGTTCAGTTCAGTCGCTCAGTCATGTCCAACTCTTTGCGACCCCATGAATCACAGCATGCCAGGCCTCCCTGTCCATCACCAACCCCCGGAGTTCACTCAGATTCACGTCCATCGAGTCAGTGATGCCATCCAGCCATCTCACCCTCTGTTGTCCCCTTCTCCTCCTGCCCCCAATCCCTCCCAGCATCAGAGTCTTTTCCAATGAGTCAACTCTTCGAATGAGGTGGCCAAAGTACTGGAGTTTCAGCTTTAGGATCATTCCTTCCAAAAAAAAATCCCAGGGCTGATCTCCTTCAGAATGGACTGGTTGGATCTCCTTGCAGTCCAAGGGACTCTCAAGAGTCTTCTCCAACACCACATCTACCCTCAGATTGCCCACAAAACCTCAAAAGATTCTTTTCTTTCCCATTGCTCCCTTCCCTACTTCTCTTCCTCCTCTTCTTTTCTTCTTGTTCCTCTTCTTCATCACCCTCATCACCTGGTTGGAGGCATTAATTAGTCCATCCGATTCTATTAGAATCTGAAGTCCTATTAGATCAGCTGGGACCCCCTTCTCTGAATCTTACATGCATGTGTGCGTGTGTGCTAAGTCGCTTCAGTTGTGTCTGATTCTGTGCGACCCTGTGGACCATAGCCCACCAGGATCCTCTGTCCATGGGATTCTCCAGGCAAGAATACTGGCATGGGTTGCCATCCTTTCCTCCAGGGGATCTTTCCAACCCAGGGATCAAAGCCACGTCTCTTACATCTCCTTCACTGGCAAGTGGGTTCTTTATCACTAGCACCACCTGGGAAGCCTGGATCTTACATGAAGAAGATACAAAGGCTATGTGATGTCAGTGGTGATGCTCTCTGAGGAGTGGGCTATGAGTGGCTTTAATTTTCTTCTTTTTGTTGTTGTTGTTTATTTGCATTTTCCCCATTTCTAGCCTTAACAAGTACTATAGAAGTAAATAATAAATATATAAAGTATATAAGTATCTACAAAGGCAATAAAATAAAACCATTTTTATGTCCATGCTATGTGTTAGTTATTTGTAATGCCACACCTTAAGCTTTGTAAAATGACATAGTTTCTATTCTCTTTGGATATACATGCTCGCCTCCCCCCAGTGCACCTCTAATCATCCTATTTCTCTCCATGATAAATAACCACTCTTGGTATTTTTGGAATAGGTTTTTATGGAGCTTATTACATTTTCTATTTATGTGTTTTTGCTAATACCATCACCTTATTCCTGGTGATTTAGGAAGAAAGGATTTAAAGTGACTTAAGAAGATACATAGCTTCCCTGGTAGCTCAGCTGGTAAAGAATCCACCTGCAATGCGGGAGACCTGGGTTTGATCCCTCGGTTGGGAAGATTCCCTGGAGAAGGGCATGGCAACCCACTCCAGGATTCTTGCCTGGAGAATCCCCATGGACAGAGGAGCCTGGTGGGCTACAGTCTATGTGGTCACAAAGAGTCTGACATGACTGAGCAACTAAGCACAAGAAGATACATAAAACACAAGGTAGCCTAAGTTAAAAGAAGGTATAAGAAAAAGGAAGAAACACAGAGAAGAGCATACGACAGAGATAAAAAATGAAGCTAATACAAAAATACACAGAGTCCTATTGGCTTGCTCCAGGGAGGCCACTAGTTGGTTTTAAGTAACTAGCAAATACAGGAAGAGCAACTTGCCCATTAATTGGTCTCTCCTACTCCAGCTGGCTCATCTAGTGGTTTTAAAATTATGGTCCTGTGGAACCCTTTCATGAACTGCTCTCGGCTGTTCCAAAATCCAGTTGTGGAGAATGGGCAGTTGTAGGACGACTCATGGAGGGAAGGGTTAATAGGTAGAATTACCTTCATTGGTCATTTTCCCTCATGCATGTCCCCCAACTTTAGCACCTGCTTTCACTTTTTATGGCAGAGCCCTATGCAAGATAGTGTTTGATTTTAGCATAAAATTATATATTTACTCATTAAAAAAATTAATTTGTCACCATTTCATGCTATTTTGCAAGAAGGACAATGATTTCAAGATGTTTCTCTACCACCTAAAAAAGCTGGGGAAAGCCCAGTTAGGGGAAGGTGCTATCTACAAGGGCTTCCCAGGTGGCTCAGTGATAAAGAATCCACCTGCCAATGCAGGAGACACAGGTTCTATCCCTGGGTCAGGAAAATCCCCTGGAGGAGAAAATGGCAACCCATTCCAGTATTCTTGCCTGGAGAATCCCATGCACAGGGGAGCGGAGCAGGCTACATACAGTCCATGGGGTTGAAAGGAGTTGGACACAACTGAATGACTGAGCACACAGGCACACTATCTACAAGAATTCAGTTGAGCAGCCTTGCTCTGGCCACTGGAACATGCTTTGCCTGTCTGTGGAGCAGGTCAGAGGTGTCAGAGAATTAACAGTGCAGCTCACCCTCCCACTCCAGAGCAGCTTTCAGCCTGATAGAACTTAGTACATAAATGCCCAGCTCCCTCACTCCTCAGGTGGGGTAACTCTGAGCTATGGTGTTGTTCACTGGCTCCCAGAGGTCCGGCCAGTGTTTCCTGGGGTCACATTCCAAATAAACTCTGTATATCTGAATTCTTATCTCAGGCTTTGGGGAGATCCAAAATAAGATAGTCTATCATAAAGACAACAGGTTTGAGTATTGCAGGAGAGGATGGGTAGACCAGTTGTCCGGGCAGGAGGTGCTTGGGGCTTGAACTGGGTGTGTTGGGCATGGGCAAAAGCTGGAGAAAAATCAGCAGAGCCGAGATACACACTGGATGTGCTGGAAAAGGAAGAAGGCGATGTGAAGGCTGCCTCCTGGGCTTTGTCCTCCCTGGAAGGGAGGGCAAGGGGAAAGGTCAAGAATACATATGTTAATAATTTTGTGCATGTCACAGAACACCTTGTAATCACCAGATTTTCTGGAACTCTCTGCTGTCTTCTCGCCCTGCCCCGACTCATCAGACTCTAGAACAACTTAGCTGCCATTGTCAGGGGAAGTCTGCATTTTCTCCTGCAGGGCAGGATCCAATAACAGTGTTCTCATCCAATAAAGGTGGCTGGCGCACAGGGACAAAATATTGAATTAAAAACAATACCAGTGCCGCTGAGCTCGCGCCACCCCTGAACTGCCTGTGCGTGCCTTTGCTCTGCAAATTGGTAATGGGAGCCCCAGGGAAATACCGTCCAGGAGAGCGAGGAGGAGGGAAGGTGGGGGAGGCGGGGAAGCAAAGTCAACTCTTAGCCTCAGTTGGCAGAGCCAGCACTCGGGAGCAAGGAGTCAGCTGCCTGAAACCCAGCCCTGAGCTGGTGCCCTGGCCTTGGTCCTGTCTCCGTAAAGCCACCTTCAGTGAGAAACTTGGATCCTCTGGGATCAGGTATTCTTGGTTTTGCAGCCTGCCTTCACCTTATTGCATCTCCACTAACTCTGGTGATTTAGACAGTAAAGAATCTGCCTGCAATGCAAGAGACCCGGTTTTGATCCCTGGATCGAGAAGATTCCCTTGAGGAGGAAATGGCAACCCACTCCAGTATTGTCTGGAGAATTTCAAGAACAGAGGAGTCTGGTGGTCTACAGTCCATGGGGTTGCAGAGTCAGACATGACTGAGGGACTAACACTTTCACTTTCTTTCCACCCTATTGCTTAACTCTGTGACCTTGGGTTAAATCCTTAGATAACTCTGAACTTCAGTTTTCTGGTGGCATTATTTCAAGGCCCAGCACATGCCAGCATTGTGCTTAACATTTATTTAATCCTAACAAGGACTCTATTTCCATTTTACAGTTGATGGAACCAAAGCTCAGAGAAGTCAGGTAACTTACCCAGGGTCACACAGCCAGGTATAGCCAGATTTCAGATAAAGTGATGTGAACACTGCATGGGCCCTGTTAACCATTACAGACTACTCCTCTTCAGATAGGAAATCTCCTATTTTCAAGGTGTTGGGTGCATCCCCATGCCTTTAGAGGGAGGGGCTCTCTCTGTCTTTAATACAGAATCCAGTCTTATACCTTGCTGTGTTCTTTTTCCCCCTCCCCTTCTCCCTACTCCCAACTCTTCTTTTTATTTTTTTCCTCCAACTTTTTCCTAGGCCAGATTACAAATTCCTCCCCTTGGTTCTTGGCCAGCAGTTTTCCACAACCATCTCATCACCTTTTAGCCACCTCACTTGGCATCTTAGCGCCTGCTCACATCCATGCCCAAATGGGCTTCACCTATCTCCAAGGAAGTTTATCAAAGTATTCCCCCAACCCAAACAGTTGTTTTCAGGAAGAATCCTTATGCCCATTGTTACAGTGATCAGTGTGTCTCCACCATGCTTCAAAGCCTGAGGCTCAGATGGGGTCCTAGGGGTCCTAGGTCTGTCCTCAGAACAGACCTAGGGGTTTGGATATAGTACTTACACTGGGGTTGTTGAGGCTGAGCTGTGGAAGTGAACAGAGCTGCCCAGGGAGAGTGAGTGGAGTAAGAAGGGCAACCTTGTCCCTTTCCTTCTCCTCCTCCAGATACAGGAATGCAATTCCAGGACCTTGAAATCTACATAACCACCCAGGTTATGGGAACTGGATTTGGTAATTAGAGATCAGACGAGTCTAGTCATAGGGTAAGTTTGGGGTGAGTGTAGAGGCTTCCACAAAGGCAAAAAAAAAATTTCAGTGATGACCATATAAACAACCAGAACTGGTATGAAATAGTGAGTACTTATACACCCTGCACAGTCCAAAGCAGCCCTTTCAGTGTATTACTTTATTTTTTTGTCAAAGTCCTATGGTATGAGTTTTCTCCTCTCCAGGAACTGAATCTCACAGGCATTAACTGAGACATTAACATTACAACTTGTCAAGGTCACAGAGTCAGGAAGCAGTTAGCTGGGACTCTGTCAGACTGCAAAGCCTGCACCTTAAACCCTCCCAGGCCTGAGCAGTGAAGACCACCACTTGGCTTGGCATCCTTTTATCCTCTTGTATCAGTCAGAATGCTTTGGGCTGAAAAAATGGAACCAACTTAGTTGATTAACAATGAGAAAAATGTATCAACTCAAAGATTAAGTTTCAAGGTTTAATGGCTGCAGGAGTCATTAATTTCAGCAGCTCAATGAAGTCCCTTCCAACTTCCCATGATGTCATCATTAATGTGTTTATTCACCTTCCTGGTCACAAGATAGCTGCTACATCTCCAGATTTCACGTACAAAACACGACCACATCCTGCAAAAGAAGAGGGATTTTTTTTTTTTGAGCAAGAAAACCTTTCCCAGAAGTACTTGAGAAAATATTCCTTTTACTTTATTGGCCGGAATTGTTCCCATTCCTGTTTCCAAACCAATCAGCCACAGGGCAAATGGAAAGTTCATGAATAGGTGAATTTTTGTTCATGTTCATTTGTAGGAGGATGGATTATCCCCAAGTTGAGTTTCTATTAGAAAGGAGAAAGAGGGCAATGACAGCTTTTGAGTAAACAAACAAAACTGTACACTATTCTTCTCTTTTCTTTTCCCAACCCCCAATATCCTCTTTCTCTATCAGTTAACATTTTATTCACCCTTCGAGAATCAACTCAAATATTTCTGCTGGGCAGTCTTCCCTGATTTTTTTCCCCATCAGATTAATTACTCTCTTTACTGTGCTTCCAAGGAGCTTGGCACATGCTGCTTACGTGGTCTTCACTACATCCTTATGGAGAGAGCTCAGGCTTTGGAGTAACTAGACTCGAGTTTGAATCCCAGGTCTGCCACTTCCTTCACAGAGGACTTTAGGTATATCACTTTCTTCCTTTAAGCCTCAGCTTCCTCATCTGTATAGTCTGCATTCCTTTTTAGGCAGTTTTGAGGAGTAAGGCAGGTAATATGTCTGGGGTTATTCCATAATCTCCTTGGAACAAAGAAAGGGAGAAAGGAAAGACACTATCAGGCTGGACTAGGCAAAATGGAACTTTTAGCAAGAAAAGCAAAAGTCATTCCAAGGTGCCTACCACACGGCACCCTTCCCCTGAAGTTCCCCTCCCCCCGGTTCTCCCAAGAAAGTCATTTTTCATCCCCAAAGCCATTTGGTTCAGAGAGAAGGGGGAGATGTGGTGGCAGGGTCTGTATTGTGCCTGCCCTGGTACCATCCATCACCCGGCCGACAGGAACTCACCTCCCACAAATAAAGTTATGACAAGCGTCCCCAACCCATTCTTTCAGCCGTTGCCTCCCTGTTTCCATCATCTCTGACATTATAAGCCATCAGCCAAGCTGTTTGTCACGTCTCTGACAGGGCCTTGGCATCACGGGCAGGAGAGGCTGTGCTAAGACACAGCTGGATTCAAGGGTGGGTGTCCCACCCCCAGCCCCACCTGCCATTGGAGATCTTGAGTTATTCCACATGGGCTCTCAGAAAGCATTTCTCCCCCGAGGGGCAGGGGTCCAGAAGTGGAGCAGAACTGGAGGGGAATATGCATTCATTTATCCCGCTTGGCGAACAGGAGTGAATACTCCTGCTGTCCTGACCCTGTGTTAGGCATAGCCGCAGCCACGGAGATAAATTTAAACACATGCCTTGCCCTCGAGGTGTGCCCAGTATAGTGGGAGAGTGGAAAACAAGTCATTTCAACAGACAGTGCCAGCACAACTGTGGCAGCATCAGTCTAAGGGTTATGGGAGCACAGAGAAGGGTAGGAACATAGGGAAGGCTTCCTGGAGGAGGTGACATTTGCGCTGAGATCTGCAGGAGAAAGAAAAAAAAAGACACGTGATGGGGCAGAGTGAGTGATTCTTTGAAAGGTTCCCTTTCTTCTCTGCAGATTTGTCTAGTTATAAGCCCTAAAGGGCAGAGTGGAGCGGAGATATGGGAGAGAATCATATTCCATGGAGGCTGATGACATCAGCAAGGCCCCTTCCCTTTCACTTCCAGTAGGGTTTGGCCAATGGGAAGCAAGAGCAAGCAATCAGAAGGAGAGAGTAGAGAGAGGTAGATTGTTTCTCTTTCCCTGGTCCCTCTCTGTAAGCTCCCTCCACCAAAGGCCCCAGTTCCTGCCAGGCAGAAGCCTCTTGGAGCCACAGCTACTCTCCCTGGATTCCAGTAACCATATCTGGCTCTTGCCCTTCAGACTAGGGGTGCTAAAGGCTCCCCATTGTCTAGCCCAGAGGAGCTGCACCATCCTTTGTTAGATTCCTTAGGCTATCGTAATTCCCTAAACACAATAGCTCCTTTATTATAGTCTCCTGAAATTACATCTCCAGTGCCTCTGTCTCCTTCAAGGACCCTGCCTGTTACACCCTGGCAGCTCAAGGCTCTGCTTGACCCTCTTCTGGTGGTAAGTGAGTCCCATATGGTGGCCCTCAGTGATCCACATCCTTGTGCGTCCCCTCCTACAGCGAACACTGGACTTGGCCATGTGACTGGCTTTGAGCAATGGAATGTTAGCATAGATGAGGCAAGAAGAGGCTTCAGAAGCACTTGAGCATTTGTGCTTGACATTTTGGAATGCTTCCTCTTGGAACCCCGCTGCCATACTGAAAGGAATACTGGGATATCTTGATGTAGAATGGAAACTCGTGGAAAGGTCCAGGAAGATGACCTGCCATATGAGAAAAAAGGCGACACATGGCAGAACTGAGGTTCCCCAACTAATAGTCATCACAGAGGTTCCAGACCCTAAGTGAGAGACTTTGTCAAAGGGGGGATGGCAGTCTGCCCTAGAAGTGTGGGTGTTTAACTCAAACATTGTTTAGAATCGTCAGCATTGGGTGGTAAAAAGCAGACTGACTTTTAACCAGTGTTGACTATCATTTTGGGATTTCCCAGGTGGTTGAGAGGTAAAAGACCTGCCTGCCAGTGCAGGAGACTTGAATTCAATCCCTGGTCTAGAATGATTCCACTAGAGAAGGGAACGGCAAGCCACTCCAGTATTCTTGCCTGGAAAACTCCATAGACAGAGGAGCCTGGTGGGCTACAGTCCATGGAGTCTGAAAAGACTCAGATAAAACTTAGAGACTAAAACAGCAACAACGATTATTGTTAAACTTTTTGGAAAAAGTGCTTTTCCTTATTGTCACCACCTAGCGTGGACCACCTCCCACCCCCAACCCATCTCCCCACTCTAACTCTCTTGGTCCTGGGCCTTCTAGTCCAGTCACAACTGCATGCAGCCACGTGAGTGACCCCAGCCAATATCATGTGCAGCAGAAGCACCACTGTTACCCTGCAGAATCTTGGGAAATAATAAATCATTGTTGCTTCACTCCCAAGTTTTGGGGTGGTTTGTTACACACCAATGAGTAACTGAAACATACCGGCAGCTCCAGTTCTATTGCAAGTTCAAGGGCAACAAGAACTTTTCTGGCAGCTTCCCTAAGAGTCAGAATCCTGGAATCACTTTGATTGGTTTCCCCTGGGTCATATGCCAGCTATGAACTAATGGCCTGGCCTGAAGCTGCTGCTAAGTCGCTTCAGTCATGTGTCCGTCTCTGTGCGATCCCATAGACAGCAGCCCACCAGGCTCCTCCATCTATGGGATTTTCCAGGCAAGAGTACTAACGTGGGTTGCCATTGCCTTCTCCAATGGCCTGGCCAGGGGAACATAATACACTGATTGGCTCAGTCTGGCTCACCTGCTTTATTCTGGTGCAGAAGCTGGAGCCCCACTTGGACCGCTGGACTGACAGGGGGGAGGGGATTCTTCAAGGAAGATGGGGGGAAAGAAGGCTGGCTGCTAAGGACACTTGATGAAGGTAAAATTCAGGTGTTCCCCATCCAGTTACTGTTTGTGCCTATAAGAAATGGATAGGGAAATTCCCTGGTGGTCCAGTGGTTAGCACTCTGCGCTATTTCTGCTGTGGGTCCAGGTTTCATCCCTGGTTGGGGAACTGAGGTCACACGAGCTGCACTGCATGGCAAAAAAAAAAAAAAAAAAACAAACGTGTATATGTGTGGCTGAGTCCCTTCACTATTCACCTGAAACTACCACACCATTGTTAATCACTATACCCCAATACAAAATGAAAAGTTTAAAGTTAAAAAAAGAAAAGGGTAAAAATAGACCCCCAATATAAAAATGTAAAAGACCCCTATGATGTGATAAGCAAAAGTGTTAGTCACTCAGTCATGTCAGACTGTTTGCTATCCCACAGACTATAGTCCACCAATCTCCACTGTCCATGGAATTATCCACGCAAGAATAGTGGAGTGGGTTGCCACACCCTTCTCCAGGGGATCTTCCCAACCCGGGGATCAAACCCAGGTCTCCTGCATTACAGGTAGATTCTTTACCAGCTGAGCCACCAGGGAAGCCCATGATGTGATAAGGAGACCATAAAACTTTGGCCTTGGACAGACGTGGCTTCTAACTCTCATTTTCTTTTTGGAAGTTGCTTTGGGCAAGCTGCTCAACCTCTCTGAACTCATCTATAAAATAAGCTAGCTAATTCCTGCACTAGCATAGAGCAGGGGGCAGGGGTGGGGGAAGTTTCAATTAGATTATGACAGTGAAGTGAAAGTCACTCAGTTGTGTCTCTTTGCGACCCCACAGTCCATGGAATTCTCCAGGCCAGCACACTGGAGTGGACAGCCTTTTCCTTCTCCAGGGACCTTCCCAACCCAGGAATCGAAACCATGTCTCCTGCATTGCAGGCAGATTCTTTACCAGCTGAGCCACCAGGGAAGCCCAAGAATACTGGAGTGGGTAGCCTATCCCTTCTCCAGGGGATCTTCCCAACCCAGGAATTGAACCAGAGTCTCCTGCATTGCAAGCGGATTCTTTACCAACTGAGCTATCAGGGAAGCCCTATCATGGCAGTGGTGGTGGACAAAGAGAGAGGCTGCCCAGATATCCCCTTTAAAAAAGGGTTTGCTGCCCAGTGTGGGGAGTATGGCAGCAAACAGCTGTCAGCCCTTCCAGGTCTGCCTCAGCCGCAGCAAGCCACCTGGCCTGAGGTCACACCCTTCCCGGGACAGCCTGCATCTGGTCACTGGGTGAGCCAGGGTTTTAAGGCCTGACGCAGAGCCACGTTGCCAGGCAGTGCTCATTCCAGAGCTCCCTGCTGGGCTGCCGGAGGCTTTGTAGAACCTGCATCAGTTGACTTCTCCCCCCCATCCAGCCCTGCTGTCTCTTCTTCCTTTCACAGGTGTTAATCCCTAATAAATACCTTGCATCTGAAGTCTGCTTCTGGAAATCCCAATCTGTGAAGCAACGCTCAGCACTTAGTATCTTCTTTTTTTAATTAGTGAATATATTTTTAAATTATTTATTTATTTGGTTGTGCCCAGTCTTAGTTGCAGCACATGGGATCTAGTTCCCTGACCAAGGATCAAAGAAGCGTCCCCTGCATTGAGAGCCTGGAGTCGCAGCCTCTGGACTGCCTCACAAATCCCAGGAGCCTGTTGATAAAGGATTGTCGAGTGAAAACTGGCTCCTTGCTCAGGAGAATGAGAAATGGGAAACAGTTGGTGCGGGCGACAGAGGCTGGCACAGGGACTGCCAGGCATTAAATGGCTGTTGTGGAGGAAGGGGCTGGGGGGTTGGCAGAGGCACCTGCTTCCTCAGAGGGGAGAGGAGGGTCTCTCCAGGGTGCCTCCTCCCCGCTCCACCCCTACACATCTGCAGCCCCCTGCTCACCAAGCAGGGGGCTGATCAGGATCAATATGAACGAGACCGCACACGTGCTGGTAGACCTGAAGACAAGGCAAGTCAGGGCTCTCCTCCAGGCTGGGCCTGGCCTCAAGTGGTCTGTCTGGGGTCCTGCGGCCTGGGGGCCCTTGGCAAGGTAGCAGAGACTGCTCAAGTCCTAAAGCAAAAGCTTCCTCCTCGTTTTGTAGAATCTTAAGTGTTCCAGAATCTTAGAAGAGGAGATTCAATATTCCAGGACCATCATCATCGTTCAGCCGGAAACGGCTCTAGACGGTCCTGGGACAAGGGACTGTCCCAAGGGACAGTCTTGGGACACTCATTCTTTGCGACTCCATGGACTGTAGCTCTCCAAGGTCCTCCGTCCATAGGATTCTCCAGGCAAGAATATTGGAGTGGGTAGCCATTCTCTTCTCCAAGGCATCTTCCTGACCCAGGGATCTAACACAGGTCTCCTGCATTGCAGGTAGATTCTTTACCATCTGAGCCACCAGGGAAGTCCCTGGAACAAAAGAGTCCCTGGTTTAAAGGATCCCGGTATTCGTAGGCTAGAAGGGGCCAGGCAGCCTCTTCATTTGAGCATTTCTCTCTCTTTGAGCATTTCTCTGAGTGCAGACCTTAATTGCATGGTGTGGTCTGGAAGCACTTACCACATTCCTCTAAGTGCACAGGAGGGGGTGATGGTCCAGTTGACTCCACACTTCCCACAGCAAGGGATGCAGGTTTGATCCCTAGTTGGGGAATTAAGATCCCCCATGCTGCTTGGCATGGCCAAAACATTAAAAAAATAATAATAGTAAAATGCATTTAAGTGCACAGAAGAAACAGACTCTACAGGAGCGGGGTGGGGACGGCAACTGAGACCAGGAGGAGGGTGTCATAGATGGAAAAAAAAGCCAATGTGTAAGGATGGGATGAGAAACAGCAGTTGTGTGGGAGGGACTGTCTTTATGAAAGTGAGGGCTTCAGATGAAACAACACATGTAAAGCATCTAAACGGCACATAATAAATGTTACCTCACTTGCCTTTTTCTTCTGCTCACAATTCTCTGTTCCCTATATTTCCGAATTATCCACATTCACAATGAGGAGTTTGGGGAGAATGCAAGGTTATCTGAAAGGAAGACTGAACTGACTGGCCCCACCCAGAAAGAATCATCCATCGCAATGCATGGGGACATGTGCTCAGTACAGGCCAGGACTTTGCAATGGAAACAGGAGGATGGATGACAGATCAGACAGAGTAACCCAGGAAGGGGATATTTGAACAGGGTTTTGAGAGTAAAAGAGGAATTCACTGTGCAGAGAGGATGGTGGTGGGTGTGGATTCCACATACTTTCTGTGCTTTTAAAATGAATTCTAAGGCCTCCCCCTTTCTAATCCACACTTTAGGTACAAATTCAAGCAGCTACCCACTCTGACTTTACAGATGGAAAAACTGCTGCATATGGACAGATCAAAGCAATCCTCACCTTTCTTTCCTGTTTCTAAAATCCCTGAGGCAGAAATACAAAGGAAATAACAGTGTGTCCTAAAACCCAAGTTAGACCTTGAGATGGAGAGATGTTTTCAAGAGTAAGGGCCAAAATGAGGGCATTTTTGATACAACTAAGTTTGTTTCACATAAAGGTCAGTCTTTATTCCAAGATCATGGTCTTCCTACTTTAAGGGTGTTTAAAATGGCTTTATATTTATGAAATTAGGGTGATAGTAAATGATCTTTGTAAGTCAGATTTTGTGTGTGTTTTTTTACTTGGCAAAATAAGAAGTTAATAACCCTACATTGGTTCTCACAACAAAAAAAATTCTATATCATGCCACTTTCTGAAACCTCAGAGTTTCAGAACCGCAGAGTCAGAAGCCATTGGTGGCAGGATGTCCTATCTCATCGTTTGGGCTCTGCTTTGTATCACCGCCCCAGAGGGACCCTCCTTGGCAATTCTGCCTGAAGTGGCTTCTCTCCCCCTCCCCAGGTTTTCTCTCTGCTCCATCTCCTTGATTCTTCCGTTCAGAACACTTCCTCTCTGAAAGCATCCTCTGTTCATTTGCACGTACACTTATTTATGGCGTTTTCTCTATTTGAATACATAGAGAGGCTCCTGTCAGGTCAGGAGCCACGTCTATCTTTTTCACCCACTCTTCCCAGCACCTAGCACTGTTTTCAGTGTATAAAAACTGGGGGAGTGTTTGTGGAACGAATGAGGGGGAAAAGAAAGGGAGAAAGAGAGGATGAAAAGAAGAAAAGGCCATGGAGCTTGGGCACTCAGGCTGGAGAACATCAGGGGCAGTAGAGGGTGGAGGATGCTGTGGGTATCCCATGTCAGAGCCCCTCACCCCACCTTTCAGCCGCAGCCCTGGTGAACAGCACCCATGCACACTGGCAGTATCCTCCCATAAGTACCCACCCAGTCTCTTAATTTGTCCACCCAAGGCTTTCTTGGGAGCCCTGAGCCCTTGCTCAACCCACCCATAGGCACAGTCCAGAGGTACAAGGGGGTTCATGCCCCCTGCAGAGATGCTTAACTCCTGAGGGAATGTAAGTTGGTGGATAAGAGCCCCTGCCTCCCATCCTTGGGGTGAATGATTATGCCTGGTACTCAGAGGGTCCTCCAGGGTCTGAGTCCCAGGTATCCACAGCAGCAACCAACTCCTCCGTCTCCCCACTCTCTCACCGCTGCTTGCCATGCTCACCTCTCAAGGAAATTACATGCCCTAAGTCCTTGTCTCAGGCTCTGCTTTGGGAGAGAATCTAGTCTTAAGACAGGCTGGGTCACTCCCCTGCACCTCAAAAATTCCTTTTCTCCTCTCTGAACCCCAAGTTCCACCTGCCCCACTGGTCCCAGGTGACTCCTAGAAAGCTACCCGCCTCCCCCGCCAGGCAGGTCAGCTGGCGGGTCTTGACCATCTTCCAACCCGGTCTCTGTTCTGAGAAATTTCAATGAAGGGACCTGGCACAGCACATGGGGGTCCAGGTGCTTTGGAGACCGGCAGGGAGGAAAAGGCCTCTCTAAATGAGCCTGTGATGATTAAATCATGGGCTGTTCCTGTGCTCCACCCCACCTCTTGTGCTTTGGTTGAGATGTTATCTCTAATCCATTATCTTTCCTTTCTTCTCTCAGCCTCCCCAGTCTGCAGCCACCTCTGCCGGAAGGCTGAGCAGCTCTGAAACAGGACAGCCGGATCTGGCGGCAGGAACTTTATAGTTTATGAAGAACTTTACAGGCTTAGAGCTATTTATAAAGCCTTTTCTATTCACAAGACAATTCATTAGTATTATTGAGGTTGTTTCCCCCCTCCCCCCAATAAAGAGAAGCCTTTGCTTTTTTTTAAATTTATTTTTAATTGCTTTACATGATACGTTAGTTTCTGCTGTACAACATGAATCAGCTATAAGAATACATATATCCCCACCCTCTTGAGCCTCCCTCCCGCTCCCCACCCTCGCCACATCCCACCAGCTAGGTCATCACAGAGCACCGAGTCAAGCTCCCCATGTTATACAGCAGCTTCCCATTAGCTGTCTGTTTTATACATGAAAAAAGCGAAAGCGTTAGTCAGACACTCAGCTGTGTCTGACTCTTTGTGACCCCAGGAACTGTAGCCCATCAGGCTCCTCTGTCCATGGAATTCTTCAGGCAAAAATACTAGAGTGGATTGCCATTTCCTTCCCCAGGGGATCTTCCTCACCCAGGGATTGAACCCAGGTTCTCCTGCATTGCAGGCAGATTCTTTACCATCTGAGCCGCCAGGGAAGCATATATGTCAATGCTACTCTATCAACATATCCCACCTTCTTTCCCCACTGTGACCACAAGTCCATTCTCCACACCTCTATCTCTATTCTTGCCCTGCAAAGAGGTTCATCGACGAAATTCACTCATTCATTCTCCTTTTGGTTGCTTCTCTGTATCCAGGCCCTGGGGATACAAGATTGTGCCCTTCCCACCAGGAGCTTGCAGCCCTGGTAGGGGAGTATTTGAGTCTGTATCTAAGCAGGAAACACTTGAATATTAACAAAACAGGAACTCTAATCCGGGAAATGGAAGGTGATGGAAGAGCTGAGAAGCCAACTGGACACAGTGAAGGAGCCCAAAGAGGAGTAACAGCCGGCGGCTGCCACTGCCCGCAGACCTGAGGGACAGAAGGCAGATGAGGTGCCAAAAAATACTTGTAGAGCATTTCCTGTGTGCTGGCCATTCTAGATGCTGAGTATAAAGGATGACCAGGACAGCCATGGGACTTGCCGCCATGGAGCCGACAGTCTACTAGGAGAAACAGACCCTAAAAAACTTACTAGAAACGACTGTGTGAACACCCATAGTGGGCTAGGTGCTATGACCAAGCCCATCCTGGTTGTAAAAGGATAACCTAACTTAGTCTGGTGGGGGTAGGGGGGAGTAAAGGAAGGCTTCCTGGAGGAGGTGACAGTTAAGCCGAGAGTGAATGATGAACAGGCATTATTTAGATCCCATGTCACAAACTTTCGCTTCTACAGGGGACTGTGATCAAGTGCTTGACCATGCTGCATGTCCAGCTTGGGCCAAACCCCCAGTATCACCCAGAGGCCCCACCTCTGGCCAGACACGCTTGGACACCCTCTTGGCTGAGATGGTAGCCTAGCCCACTTCTGGGCCTGGCACTACCTCCTAGAACACCGTTGATGAGAGATTCCTGCCAGGGTGAGAGCACCTGGAATGCATTCAAGCTCAGCACAAGCCACTGCCTTCAGGAAGAGCCTGATCAGCACTGAGGCTTGTCCTCCAGGCCCTGCCAGCTGCCTGGAGCCTTGGCAGACAGTCAGGAGGAGGTGGCTGGGAGGGAAAGACAAAGAGAATTCGATTTCCATTTTGTTCCTGGTTCCCTGTTTTCAGTCCAGATGCCTCCATATCTAATTCCAAATAAATAATTGTACTGAGTTACCAGGGTCCCTTGGTGATTAAGTAAACACGCCGAGGCGGTGGAAATTGAATTAGTGCGGTGTGCTCAGCCATTATTACCCTCCCCTTCTCATGAATATTAATGAGTGGTTATTAAGAAATGTAAATGCTGCCTCAGGGGGTGGGAAGATGGTGGGGGAGGTCAGGGCGAGAGGACAGACCGTTCAGAAGGTAGCGTGATTGAAGGCATTTTAAAAATTATGTCGGATCTTTCTCTTCCGCACTGTGGCAATGTTTCCGGACCCTTCATTTTTATTAAAACAAGGATAAAGGAACAAATTTTAATTTGAGGATAAAATTAGCATTTTCCAAGCAGTGTTGGCGGCAGCAAGAACATATTTTGCCAGAAAATGGACAGTCGGGGCGGGAGGTGGGGGTTTAGGGGAGCAGTGGCTGATGGACGATTACTTCTCTCAGTTCATCTCCAGGCAAGGGAGTAAACAAATTAATCTCTGAACGAGGAGCAGCCTGGCAAATGATGGAAGCCTGGAGGATCCAGCAGTGTCTTTGCTGGGAAGCCAGAAAGTGTCAAGGCCTCGGATCTTCATTACTGCTGGTTCAGAGAGGTTAGGCACTTGGGTGAAGTCACACAGCGAGGGAGGGTGCTCTGGCTGGGTTCTAGGGGCAAGTTGGGAATGGAGCTGCCTCTCAGGGCAGCCCCTCCTCCCACCCTTATCCCTTGATCTCCAGGACCCTCTCTGGTTGTCCCACCTCTATGGCTCCAGCTTCTACCCTCATATTCCTTCCCAATCTGTACTGTCAGACTCATGTCCCCACTTTCACTATATTCTGTTTCTGCTCTACAACCTGCAATAGCTTGCTATTGCCCTCCGGCTGAAGATTACAGTCCTTCCTTTCAGTTAAGTCCCTCCAGGATCTGACCATAAATCCACTTTTGCAATTTAAGTATCCACTGCCCCTCACAGCTGCAATCAGACGCATCTAGGAAGGGGAGAAAGTGAAAAGAAAGGAGAAGAAAGGAAGGTAGGAAGACAGAAGAGAAGGGAGAAAGGGAGTGAGGGAAAGAAGGAAGAAGAAACTAGTATCAAGTTGCAAAATATTCCCGGTTTGCAGGACTTCCCTGTTGGTCCAGTGACAGACTCTGCACTCCCAATGCAAGGGGCCTGGTTTCCATTCCTAGTCAGGAAACTAGATCCCACATGGCACAGTGAATATGGAAGATCCTGAATGCCACAACTAACACCCCCTGCAGCCAAATATATTAAAAAGAAAAATAGTTTAAAAAAATTCTAGGTTTGCTAAATATTTTACATAAGAATAATGGTGATGATGAGAATAACTGGAGTAACTGCTATCATCTATTGAGTTCTCCCTCTAAGCCAGCCCCCAGTTTAACACCACTTAATCCTCTCATTGTCCCTGTGAGGTGGGCATTGTTATCTCCATTCTACAGAGGAGTAAACAGACATCACACACTTTGTAAATGACAGAAACAGCCTGTTGGACACGAAATCTGAGTTCTGGACTATTGCACCTCCCACCTCACATGGCAGACTTTATCAGCCCCATTTTACAGATGGAGACAGGAGGCGCAGTGAAGTGAAGTGATTTGTCCTACAAATACCTGAAAGAAACAAGCAGAAACGAGAGGATTCAAAAGTCTCTGAGCCAGCCTTGCTCCATCATCATGAGCACAGTTCCTGGAGAATCTAGGTAAAATGCACTGAACAGCCTGGCCCCTGCTTCCCACAGTCAATGGCACCCGGCACTCTGGAGGAAACTCGAAAGCTTGCAAAGACCTAGTTGAGCTGTGCCCCCAACTATGTCCACCAGGTGAGGCCTGCAAGCTGGGTCTGCTGGTTTCCAGAGGTGTCCTCACCCAGGTCCGTGAACCCCAGGCCAGTGGAACGAAGCCCAGATGCTGGTTCAAGCATTCAGCCCCCTATGCTCTGCTCTGCACAGGAAAGAGTGAATATGACCAAGCTCATGCATTTTAACAACTTCTTCAGCCTGCTTCACTCCATGCGCTCACAGGAATAAAGACTGACAGGTGCAGCTGAGTTAATCAGAGTGGATAATAGAGGAAAAGACAGGAATCACTGGCCAAATTGCAGTGAGAAAAACAGGGTGAAGTCATAAGACACAAGTCAAAAGTATCCAATTAAAGTGTGATGATGTTTAAAGGGCAAGAACCCCATTCTCAGTCCCTTGGAAGTTCTTACCATGAAGGTGCATGGAACAGTGGCACATGAGATAATTTCTGGCAGTACACAGATGAACAATTTTTTAATTTGAATAATTTCTGGTAGTACACAGATGAACAATTTTGTAATTTGAATAGGAATGTTTGATGTGTGTTAGAAAAAATATAACTAGGACATAAAACTCATAACTAGCACATAAAATTTGATGTCTAGAATGAATCTAAGCCTCACCCAAAGAAGTCATTTAATTGCTAGCCAATTAAAAGAAACAATATTTTTTAAAATAGTATAGATGGAAGAAGAATATAACAAAAAACATGAAGTTGGCACTTATGTGACCGAAGTTTGGGAAGTAATGTAATAGTTCTTTATCACTCAAAGTGGAATCCATGGATCAGTAGCAGCACAATCAAGTTTGTGAGAAATGTAGCATCTTAAGAACCTCTCTAGACCAATGGAAGCAGCCCCTGCATTTTAACAAGATTCCCTGATGATTTATATACCTGTTCATGTATACTTTGTTTTAAAAAGGCTGACCTATCTTATTTATCACTGGGGACAATGAAGAGCTTTTCAGATTTGGTCCTAGGGAAAGAGCACTGGACTGGGATTCCATTCCAGCCACGACACTCTTTGACTCTAAGAGTTTAAAATTTTGTAATTATAGAAGAGGAGACTGAGATCTAGAAAAGGCGTGTTGAAGACTGCAGTGTGTGATTTTTGTCCATTTCAGAGCCAGTCCAGGTCTCCAAACATCTTGTGTTGTGCAGGAGGAAACGGGTGACAACAGAATTGCTGTCAACAATGTGATGTGACTTTTAAAAGACTGATTGTTAAAGACATCTGCTGCTGCTGCTAAGTCGCTTCAGTTGTGTCTGACTCTGTGCGACCCCATAGACGGCAGCCCACCTGGCTCCCCCGTCCCTGGGATTCTCCAGGCAAGAACACTGGAGTGGGTTGCCATTTCCTTCTCCAGTGCATGAAAGTGAAAAGTGAAAGTGAAGTCGCTCAGTCATGTCCGACTCTTAGCGACCCCATGGACTGTAGCCCACCAGGCTCCTCTGTCCATGGGATTTTCCAGGCAAGAGTACCGGAACAGGGTGCCATTGCCTTCTCCAGTTAAAGGCATCACAAGGAAAGAAAACTATAGAACAATGTAAGAATGAATACTGATGTAAAAATCTCAATAAAATACTAGCAAAGCAAATATAGCAACATATAAAAAAAGATTATATGATATAACCAAGTGGAATTTATCCCAGGAGTACAAGGTTGGGTTAACATGAAACTCAATTAATATAATACACCATAGCAATAGAATAAAGGACAAAAACCATATGATCATCTCAATATATGCAGGAAAAGCATTCAACAAAATCCAACACCCTTGCATTATAAAGAACACTCAACAAAATAGGAAAAGAAGAGAACTTCCTCAATCCACTAAAGGCCATCTAAAAAAAAAAACAACACCTAATATATTCAATGTGGCCAAACCCATTTTCTTCCTAAGATCAGTAACAAGCAAAGATATTTGCTCTCACCCAGTCTATTCAAAATTATACTGGAGGTTCTAGCCATGGCACTTAGGCAAGAAAAAGAAACAAAACCTTCCAGACTGGAAAGAAAAAGTGAAACTATTTCTATTTGTAGATGACATGATCTTATATAGAGAAAATCCTAGGAAATCCATATCAAAACAAAAACTATTAGAACTAATAAATGAATTCAGCAAGGTCATGGGATAAAAGATTTCAAAAGTTAATTGTGTTTGTACACACTGGCAATGGACAATCCAAAAATGAAATTAATAAAACAATTCCACTTACAATAGCAGCAAAAAGAATAAAAGTCTTAGGAATAACTTTAACGAAAGAAGTGTAAAGCTTGTACTCTGAAAACTACAAAATATTTTTGAAGTATATTAAAGAAGATTTAAATAAATGGAAAGACATCACATGCTCATGGATCAGAAGATTTAATATTGTTAAGATGGCAGTGCCGCCTAAACTGAAATACAGACTCAATGCAATTTCTACCAGAATTACAGCTGGATTTATTTACTAATTTTTTTTTTTGCACACAATGGAAAGGTGATTCTAAAAATCATATGGGATTACAGGGAGCTTCAAATAGCCCAAAACAACTTCGGAAAAGAATACAATGAGAGGAGTCACATTTTTCTGATTTCAAAACTTCTGATAAAGCTGCAGTAATCAAGACAGCATGACAGTGGAAAGACACATAGATCAATGGAACAAAACTGAGAGTCCAGGAAGAAACCCCTACATTATAGTAAATTGATGTTCCACAAAGTGCCAGTAGGAAGGAGTAGTCTTTCCAACAAATGGTGCTGTAACAACTGGATAACCACACCCTAGCTCACTCCATATGCAAAAACGAACCGACAATGGATTATAGCACTAAGCATATGAGCTAAAACTATAAAACTTTTAGAATAAGTGAACAATAGGAGCACATTTTCATCACTTTGAGTTGGTCTCTAAGAGCACCCAAAGCACAAATGACTAGAGAAAAACTAGTTAAATTTATTCAAAACCAAAAACGTTTGTGCTGCACATGATACCATCAAGAAAGTAAAAAGACAGCCCAAAGAATGGGAGAAAATATTTGCAAATCTTGTGTCTGATAAGGGACTTGGAACCAGACTATATCAAGAACTCTTCTAACTCAATAATAAAATGATAACTCAGGTTTTTTAAATGGACAAAAAATCTGAATAGGCATGTCACTAAAGATATATAAGTGGCTCAGAGCACATAAAAAGATGCCCAACATCATTAAGTGAAAGTGAAGTCGCTCAGTCGTGTCCGACTCTTTGCGACCCCATGGACTGTAGCCTACCAGGCTCCTCCTTCCATGGGATTCTCCAGGCAAGAGTACTGGAGTGGGGTGCCAACATCATTAACCACTATGAAAACACAAATGAAAACCAGGAGATAACCACTTTATACCTACTAGATAGTTACTGGGGAAAAAAAAAGACAGAAAACAACAAGTGTTGGTGAGGATGTGGAGAAACTGGAACCCTCATTCACCACTAGTGGAAATGTAAGATGATACAGCTGCTTTGGAAAAGTCTGGTGATTCCTCAAACCTTAAGAACGCAGTTGTCATACGATGCATTAATTCCAACTCTATGTATATAACTAAGAGAAATATAAGCATGTTCACACAAAAATGTGTTCATAAATGTTTCAGTTCAGTTCAGTTCAGTTCCGTTGCTCAGCATTATTTATAGTAGTCAAAAAAGTGGAAACAACTCATAGGTCCATTACATAATGGAATGATGAATGGATAAACAAAATGTGATATAATGCCTGCAATGGAATATCATTTGACAGTAAAAAGGAGTAAAATACTGATGCATATACAATACTATGCCAAGTGAAAGAAGCCAGTCTCAAAGTACTGCGTATTATTTGATTCCATTTATAGGCAAATCTGTCATGGCAGAAAATAGACTAATGGTTGCCTGGGGCTGGAGAGGCGGAGGATCTGTGTGGAACTAGGAGGAAATGGGGTGACTGTTAACAGATTTAGTTTGTCTTTTGGGGGTTATGAAAAATGTTCAAAAACTGAAGTGGTGATGGTTTCCAGTTACTCTGTGAATATACTAAAAAACCATTGAGTTGTATACTTTAAATGGTGAATTGTATGGTACAGGACCCCTAAAAGATGTCTGTGCCCTAGTCCCTGGAACCTCCGAATATGGTAGGTTACGTGGCAAACAAGAATTAAGAATGCAGGTGGGGGAATTCCTTGGCCATCCAGTGGTTGGGACTTTGCCTTCCAATTCAGGGGGTGGAGGTTCCATCCCTGGTCAGGAAGCTAAGGTCCCACATGCCTCACAGCCAAGGGACCAAAGCATAAAACAGAAGCAATATTGTAACAAATCCAATAAAGGATTTTAAAATGGCCCACATCAAAAAAAAAAAAAAGAAGAAGAAGAAGAATGCGAGTGGGATTAAAGTTGTTGATCACCTGACTTTAGAATAAAATAAAATAAAAATAAACCAGGGAGATTATCCTAGATTATCCAGGGGGCCCAATGTAACCTCAAGGGACTTTAAACAATGGAAGAGGGACTCTGAGAAGAGAACCAGAGAGATGGCATTGTGAGGAGGAGTCATCCCAACACTGCTGGCTTTGAAGATGGAAGAAGAGAACCACAATCCAAGGAATGCAGGCAAGCTCCAGAAGGTAGAAAAGGTAAGAAAATGGATTCTTCCCTAGAGAGCGTAGGAAACACAGCCCTGCTGATACCTTAATCCTAGCCCAGTGAGATCTACATCAGATTTCTGATCTACAGATGTATAAGATAATACATTTTTGTTATTTAAATTTGTGACAATGTGTTGCAGCAGCAGTACAAAATGAGTACATATGGTATATCAGTTATATCTCAATAAAACTGTTTTTAGAATGATTACTGTCTTAGACTACGTAAATAGAAGCATGGTGTCTAGAGGGAGGAAGATGATGGTCTGCTTGCAATCTAAGTGAGACCGATTGGAGCTCAGCATCAACGTCACAATGGAAGAGGGATGTGGGAAAAGCAGAGTGGGTCCAGAGAAAAGTCACTGTGTTAGTGAAAAGACTCAAGATGATGTTGGATGAGGAATTCACTAAGGTGGGGTGAGGTTAGTGGGGATGAGAAGACAGATCCGGGAGCAATGGGGTATGTGACCTACAGGCAGGGTTCAGCTTGAGAAGATGAGTTTTCTTCTTCTCTGCTTTTATCCCCTGTTTGTCTTTTTGTTTGTTTGTCCTTTTGGCTACACCATGCGGCATGCAGGACCTTATTTCCCTGACCAGGGATGGAACCTGCACCCCTGGCATTAGAAGCATGGAGTCTTAACCACTGGACCAACAGGGAAGTCCCTTCTTTGTTTTAAAAAAATATTTTATTTAACCCCAATACATGTTTGGACTACCCTGGTGGCTCAGGCCATAAAGAATCTGCCTGCAACCCAGGAGACCTGGGTTCAATCCCTGAGTTGGAAATATCGCCTGAAGAAGGAAATGTCTACCTTCTCCAGTATTCTTGCCTGGAGAATTCCATGGACAGAGGAGCCTGGCAGACTATAGTTTGTGGGGGCAAAAAGAGACAAGACTGGGCAACTAAAACTATCAGTACATGTTTTACTTAGAAAAATTAGAAAATACAGTTAAGCAAGAAGGAAAAATGAATAACCAAAATAGTTACATGCCATTTTGTGGCAAGTTACTAATGCTTCCAGCTGACCTGCACTGGGAAGGTAAAACCACGTCTTTTATTGTTGTGTTCCCAGAGTCTGGCTCAAGGTAGGTGATCATGGAACGCTTATTGAATGAACACATAATGCACACACACACTTTTAACTTACAAAAATAAGACCCTACTGTATATATTGCTTTATAATCTTCTTTTCCTCCATTACCAATATATTATGGGCTTCTTTCCAGTTCAATAAATATACATTTACATTAGGGATGTAATAGATACTGCCAGACTGCAAATAGAATTCAGGGGGTCTGTGAATTTGAATGGGGAAAAAATTATGTCCTTATTTTCACTAACCTCTAACTGAAATTTCTCATTTCCTTCAACTTGAACGTAGGCAACAAGCCAGAGTAGTATTAGCAGTATTCTTGCCATCAGAAGTGATCATAGATGTTTTCATAGTAAATTACCATTGTTGCTCGAAATATTGTTTATACTCATCATTCTTTTGAAACGCCAATGGTTATTATACTGGCTGCTAGCACTTGTTAGTGAATATAATAAAGAAGCATGAGTCCTACTGTATCAAAAATGTTAAAATATTTAAATAACTGTATTTTAATATAATTACCCTTCTTGGAAAGCTCCAACCTCTTATTTTACATGTTTAAAGTCATTGTTCTTGCAAAAGTGGCCATGGGCCTCACCTTAAAGGTCTATGGCACAGCAAAGGTTGAGAAGGAACTCTGATCTACATTCACCTTTTTTCTTAATTTTTATTCTGGAATAATTTTAAATTTACAGAAACATTGCAAAAATAGTACACACATTCCTCACTCAGCTTTCCCTAATGTGTTAACATTAGGGACTTCCCTGTTGGTCCAATGGTTAAGACTTCACCTTCCAATGTAGGGGGTGTGGGTTCGACTTCTGGTCAGGGAGCTAAGATGCCACATGCCTTGCAGCCAAAAAACCAAAACAGAAACAATATTGTAACAAATTCAATAAAGACTCTAAGAATTGTCCACATTTTTAAAAAGTCTTAAAAGAAACAAGTTACATAATCATAAAATAATTGTTGAAAGCAGGAAATTAACATTGATAACACTATTATAAAGTAATCTTCAAACTGAATTTGAATTTTGCCTATATTTGCACTAATGTCTTTTTTCTGTTCCAAGATCTTCCATTGTATATAGTTGTCAGGCCTCCTTGGTCTCCTCCAATCCGTTGTAATTTCTCAGTCTTTCCTTGTCTTTCGTGATCTTAACACTTTCTAAAAACTGTTGGTCAGTTAATTTGCAGACTGTCCATCAATTTGGATTTGTCTGATAGCTTCTCACGATTAGATGGAGAGCATGCATTTTTTGTAAGAATTGCACAGGAGTGAATTTTTTGTAAGAATTGCACAGCCAGCATCACATCAGAGGAGCATGATGTCAGTCAGTCAGTTCAGTCGCTCAGTCGTGTCCAGCTCTTTGCGACCCCATGAACTGCAGCACGCCAGGCCTCCCTGTCCATCACCAACTCCCGGAGTTCACTCAGACTCACGTCCATCAAGTCCGTGTTGCCATCCAGCCATCTCATCCTCGGTCATCCCCTTCTCCTCCTGCCCCCAATCCCTCCTAGCATCAAAGTCTTTTTCAATGAGTCAACTCTTCGCACGAGGTGGCCAAAGTACATGATGTAGACATGTGTTATTTCTGTACATAGTGGCTGCAGCATATTCATTATATATTCAATTGTATATAACATACAATTTACTTAATTGGTCCCCTTCCAATGGACTTTTAGCATATTTTCAATTTAGGGCAGCTACAAATAGCACCATGATGAAAAAAGAAGTACAGGGCAGGGCAGCCTGGAGCAACCAGCAGCCAGGAGTGCAGATAAGTATCCTGTCCCTGGAGGCATACAACAGCAGAGTGGCACCAGACACCATTTCCATTTCCCGAGAAAAAGCATCTGGTGGCCCAGAAGACTAGCAAAATGCACAGGGACAATAAGAAAGGATGCTCCCCTCCCCTGGGTCTCCATTCATTAGCAAGGTGAGGCCTCAGCCCAGGTGGAGGGTAAGAAATGCTCCCTACAATAGACGAAGACTAGTTAGTATTCTGAGCTCCCTGCTCCACTGACGGCTAATTGCCCCTAAGAGCTGAGATCACTGGAGGGGAAAATGCAAGGTGCCTAACCTTTGCTGGGCTCAGAGAGCCAGCCAGCCTCCCAGCAGAAAGGTCTGCACTGCCACTCAGCTCAGTAGCTCCTTTCTCTGCCCTGATTGCTAATGGCGGAGGGTGGCTGCCACAGGGTAGCTCTGGGGCCCAGCCTCCAGCAGAGGAGTAGCTTTGTGACTTAACCAATCTCAGGAGGTTTGGATGTGGCAGGGGAGACAGTGCTGAAACTTCCAGCTGCTGGGTTCTTAAAATGTATGAGTTACAGCTGTTTTGGAGCAGTGTTTGTCAGTATCTGGGAAAGCTAACTGCATATGTAGTCTGCTCCTAGGTATGTGCTGTGCTAAGTCGCTTTAGTCATGTCCCACTCTTTGTGACCCTATGGACTGCAGCCTGCCAGGCTCCTCTGTCCATGGGGATTCTCCAGGCAAGAATACTAGAGTGGGTTGCCATGTCGCCCTCTAGGGGATCTTCCCAACCCAGGGATCGAACCCTTGTCTCTTATGTCTCCTGCATTGGCAGGTAGGTTCTTTACCACTAGTGCCACCTGGGACGCTCCTAGGTATATACCCAACAAAGTAAATGCTTACATCTACCAAAGAATGTTCATATAAGCTTTATGCACAATCACCAAAACCTGGAAACAACTCAAATGCCTATCAGCAGTTCAGTTCAGTTCAGTCGTTCAGTCATGTCCAACTCTTCGTGACCTCGTGGACTGCAGCATGCCAGGTTTCCCTGTCCATCACCAACTCCTGGAGCTTGCTCAAACTCTTGCCCATCGAGTTGGTGATGCCATCCAACCATCTCATCCTCTGTTGTCCCCTTGTCCTCCCACCTTCAATCTTTCCCAGCAGAAGAGATAAACACATCATGATCTAGTCATATAATGGACTCATACATGGCAATAAAGTCAAAAAACAAGCTACTGCTAAATGCACTAGCATGGATGAATTGCCAGATATTATGTTGAGTGAGACAAATGAGGTCATAGTGTATGAGTACTTTACAGGAAGTTCAAAAACATGCAAAGTATGGCGATAAAACTGAGACTAATGGTTCCCCTTGGAAGGGGGGTGGTGTTGACTAGGAAGGGGTCCACTGTGAGGGGGCTTCTAGAATGCTGTTCTACAACTCAGTAGGGTTAGGGGTTTTGTGAGTGTGAAAGAAACTGAAAATGAAGTCGCTCAGTCGTGTCCGATTCTTTGCGACCTCATGTACTATAGCCTAGTAGGCTCCTCCATCCATGGGATTTTCCAGGCAAGAATACTGGAGTGGGTTGCCATTTCCTTCTCCAGGGGATCTTCCCAACCCAGGGGTCACACCTGGGTCTCCCACATTGCAGGCAGATGCTTTACTGTCTGAGCCACGAGGAAAGCCCTTTGTGAGTGTATACCTAAGTAAAAATTCATCAAGAGTACACTTACATTTTTATGGCATGTAAATTATGCCATAAATTGGTGGCCTGGCCTGCACCCATTTCTTTGTTGAACAACATCAACAAAGAAATGGGTGCAGGCCAGAGCAGGCTCTGCTGGCCCAGAGAGGTAGGAAAGGGGGCAAAGAGGAGGCGACAGATCCCAGCCCTCTTAGAACTTGCTTCATGGCCTGGGCCACCAGATTAAGTGCTTCAGGTTCTTCAGCTGGGGAGATGTTGATGCTGCCTGCTGCCATTGCCGTGTTATTGGGAAGAGAATTTGGGGAGGTGTATCAGAAACCAGCCTCTAAATCAAAAATCGATGCACAAGGACTTCCCTGGTGGTCCAGGGGCTACAATTCCACGCTCCCAATGCAGGGGCCCAGGTTCAATCCCTGTTGGGAAGTAGATCCCATGTGCCACAACTAAAGATTCTGAATGCCACAATTAAGACCTGTTGGAAGGACTGATGTTGAAACTGAAATTCCAGTACTTTGGCCACCTGATGTGAAGAGCTGACTCATTTGAAAAGACCCTGATGCTGGGAAAGATTGAGGGCAGGAGGAGAAGGGGACGACAGAGGATGAGATGGTTGGATGGCATCACTGACTCAATGGACATGAGTTTGGGCAGGCTCCAGGATGGTGATGGACAGGGAGGCCTGGCATGCTGCGGTTCATGGGGTTGCAAAGAGTCGGACACGACTGAGCAACAAACTAAACTGAACTAAACAGCCAAATAAAAACATAAATATATGTTTTAAAGTGATGCTTGTATTGACTCCTCCAATATGTATTGAGCACCTCGGTCATGCAGGTGGATTAGACTCAGTCCCAGCCCTGGCAGGAAGTCTCAGACTAAGCAGGGATAAAGGCCACCAACCCCTAAACAAACAATTATAAGCCATGATGAGAGTTACAGAAAGGCCAGTGAGTACAGAGGTGGTAAATAACCGAGCAGTGGGATAAGGAATTCATTAGTGTGGGGAGATGGGGATGACCTCTCAGAAGAGATGACTCAGAAGCAGAGACTTAAAGGACAGGAAGGAGCCAGGCCTGCAGAAGGACATTTCAGGCAGAGGAATCTGAGAGGACAGAGATCTCACAGCCAGAAAGTGTCCTGTGTGGCCAGAGAAGGCAAGCCAGAGACGGGTTCCTGGAGGGGCAGACCATGCACAGCCTGGTGGGCAGGGTAAGGGTTTGAGGTTTTTATTGGAAGCTTATTAGAAAGGGGTCTGCTGCTAAGTCGCTTCAGTCATGTCCGACTCTGTGCGACCCCATAGACGGCAGTCCACCTGGCTCCCACCATCCCTGGCATTCTCCAGGCAAGAACATTGGAGTGGGTTGCCATTTCCTTCTCCAATGCATGAAAGTAAAAAGTGAAAGTGAAGTTGCTCAGTTGTGTCCGACTCTTAGCGACCCTATGGACTGCAGCCCATCCTCTCTCCATGGGATTTTCCAGGCAAGAGTACTAGAGTAGGGTGCCACTGCCTTCTTCAAGAAAGGGGTCAGGGGTTTTTTAATCAAGAAATGACGTGATCTGATTTGTGACTTTAAAAGATGACTTCAATAACTAATGATTCTTTGTGACCCCATGGACTGAAGCTCACAGACTCCTCTGTTCATGGAATTCTCCAGGCAAGACCACGAGTGGGTAGGCATTCCCTTCCTCAGGGGACCTTCCTGACCCAGGGAGCAAACCTGAGTCTCCTGCAATGCGGGCAGATTCTCTACCATCTGAGCCACCAGGGAAGACCAACCAGCGAGGAGCCAAACACAAAAGATTATATACTTGATAATTCTATTTATGTGAAATTCAGAGATCTCCCCAAACTAACCAGTAGTGATGGAAATCAAAATAGTGGTCAGCCTTGAGAACTGTGGTCTTGGAGCTGAAGGGTTGGAAATGTCCCATATCCTGATGTATCAATAGATGGGAGGTACAAAAATGTAAAAAGCTGTCACAATATATACATAAGATTGGTACACTTCGTGGAGTAACTAGACTATTTGTGCACCATACACCTCAAGGAAAAAGCAAAATAAAATTTAAAATCACTAACATTTTTATTGGTTAACATTATTTTTTAAAGTGAGGATTATCAAGATATAGTCTTCATGCAGTCACACCTCCCCCTTTAGAGTACGTAGTTGGATGAGTTTTGACAGATGCATATGCCAGCTTAACTGCCACAAACGAGATATAGGACATTTCCAGCCCCCTCCTGAAGGTGCTTTGTGCCCCTCTGCAATTGATTCCCACCTGTCCTCCCCGTCCCTGAGCTCTAGCTCCTGGCAACCACTAGTTTCATTTCTGCGCTTAGAGTCTGGCCTTTTCCAAACTGTCATTAAATGGAATCATTTAGCATTTAACCTTTTGAGTCATCAGCTTCTTTCACGAAGCAGAATACTTTTGAGATTTAACATGTTGTTGGGGATAAGTTATTTCTTTATTATTATTTATTTATTTTTGGCTGTACTGGGTCTTTGTTGCTGCACCCGGACTTTCCCTGGTTGGCAAGCAGGGGCTACTCTCTAATTGCAGTGCACAGGCTTCTCATTGCGGTGACTTTTCTTGTTGGAGAGCATGGGCTCCAGGGGCGTGGACTTCAGCAGTTGTGACATGTGGGCTCTAGAGCTCAGGCTCAGTAGTAGCGGCGCATGGGCCTAGTTGCCCCACAGCATGTGAAATCTTCCCAGACCAGGGATTGCACCCGTGTTCTGTGTATTGGCAGGTGGATTCTTAACCACTGGGCCATCAGGGAAGTCCAATAGTTTGCTTCTTTTTACGGCCGAGGCATTTGCCTAATATGGATGTACTGCGATTCATTTACCCATCTGCCAACTGATGAAGCTTTGGGTTGCTTCCAGTTTGGGACAGTTTCCCAGTTTGGATAAACACTTGCAGATGGGTCTTTGGTATACCGGGGTTTTCATTTCTCTCCAAGAAATACATTAGTATTGGGATGATCAGGATATACGATAAGCACACTTTAATGTTGTAAGACACTGCCACAGTGTTCAAAGTTGTTTCCAGGTATTAAATACATTATCTCATTTTCTTCTCAGAATAGGTGAGGAAAGTGAGGGTCAGAGAGGCTGAGCCATTTGCCCTGGGCTTCCCTGGTGGCTCAGATGGTAAGGAATCTGCCTGCGTGCAGACCAGGGTTTGATCCCTGGGTCGAGAAGATCCCAGGGAGAACAGAATGGCAACCCACTCCCATATTCTTGCCTGGAGAATTCCATGGAAAAAGGAGCCTGACATGCTACAGTCCAGACTGAGAGACTAATATTTCCTTTTTCATTTCCCAGGTAGCGCTAATGGTAAAGAACCCACTGCAGGAGACTAAGAGATACAGGGTTTGATCCCTGGGTAGGGAAGATCTCCTGGAGGAGGAAATGGCAACCCACTCCAGTATTCTTGCCTGGAGAATCCCATAGACAGAGGAGCCTGGCGGGCTACAGTCCATAGGTCGCAAAGTGACTCAGCACACACGCATGCAAGCTATCTGCCCAAGGCCCCACAGTAAGGAGGTGACAGTGCTGGATCCCCAGGTCCCCACAGGGAAGCCCTGCCCTCAAGCTCCTCCAAAGGGGCCGCTCTCATGAGCAGGGCTGGTTCGCCCAGAGCCAAATTCAGACAAGGTCCAGACTAAAACTCAGAAGCGTGACAGAGGAGACGGCAGCAGACAGTGTAACCCCTCCAAGTAAGAAAATGATGAAAGAAGGAGAAAGAAGAACCAGGCGACATGAAAGCGGAGAAAATTGTCAGCTACAAGCCAAGCATTAATTCATCTGAAGTCAGCCGTTTGCCTCTGCTCCCAAGTCCCTTGGTCCTCTGGCAAGTTTTCAAATTAAAGCACCGAAGATTCCCTCCCTCCCCTGACCCTCCAGATGATGAGGGCTGGCAGGGCAGGGGGTTGGGGCCAGAATATTGTCTGGAACTAGCAAACCAGAACCCCCACCCTACCCCCAACCTCAGATAGAACCTGCACCCCCACTGGCTGGGAGGTGGCCTCCCCCAGCCCGAGACAGCTCTGACCCCCACAGGGCCACAGGGGGAATGGAGGTTAATGAGATTTTGATGAACCTGCAGTTTCCATTTTGCGAGGGAAAAGGCTCAGACCCTCGCTAATTAAAGGGAACTGACCTGTAAAATGAGTCTGGGGATGAATGACAGGGCAGGAGGGCCAGCTGAGGGAGGAAGGGAGGAGAAGCAAGACCCCAACAGCCTTGTCAACACAATCCAGCCTGATGGGGGGAGCAGGCCCAGAGACTGGAAGGGATTTGCCCAAAGACACACAGCAAATCAGACTAGACTTGGATCCTGAAATAGGTAAGGAGGATGGAGAGGGGAAAACTAAAAACGTGGAGATAGACAAAGAAACAGACTGAAAGAGACAAAAAGAGAATGACACCAGCTGCATCTTCAGTGATAATATCTAACCTTCCCTGCAGCCCATCATCTCATGTAATCCTTACAACTCTAGGGTGTGCTCAGTTGCTCAATTGTGTCCAACCCTGCAAGCCCAAGGACTGTAGCCTGCCAGGCTCCTCTGTCCATGGGATTCTCCAGGCAAGCATGCTGGAGTGGGTTGCCATTTCCTTCTCCAGGGGATCTTCCCAACCTAGGGATCAAACAAACCCATGTCTCTGGTGTCTCCTGCATTGGTAGGCGGGTTCCTTACTACTAGTGCCACCTGGAACTCCAGGAGATGGAAATTACGATGCCCATACGTGGAAACTGAGGTTCAGAGAAGTGAAGTAACTTGCTCAAGAGCACGCAGCCAGTCAAATCTACCTAACCCCATACCCTTAGTCACATCCCCTATGCTTGGGGTGGCCCAGGGTCCCAGGTTACACATGCTGTTCCAGTTTTAGTATTAAAAAAACCCTTTCAGTGTCCAAAGTGACTCAGTTTAAGCCAAATATTATATAAATTCTCTACCTAGGCTACATCTTATAAGTTGCTTCCTATGTGACATGCATAGCCCAGGATCCAACATACAAATAGTCAAAGCTAGACACAGAGTCTATTCTGTCATGTCTCAGCAATGAGGCAGAGAGCACAGTGGTAAGAAACTTTAGCTCTGGAGCTAGCCAAACTGAGGCTCAAACCCAGCAGTATGACTTTGGGTTAGTCACTTGACCTCTCTGGGCCTCAGTTTCTTCTTCTGGAAAGTGGGGGTAACCATGGTTACTCCCCCAAGTTATGGAGATGATATGAAGAGAGAGGTATAAAGTACCAGTGCACATTTGCTATAATTTCATGGGACATCTACAGTTTTAGCCTACCCCCTTTCTGCTCCACCCTGTGCATTTCCATAGCGTGTAGTTGGTTTGTGTTTGGCGAGCTTGTTTATAGACCTTTCTCTCATGATTCACCTGTCAGTTCCCTGCCCCAGGACCTTTGCACATACTGGGGCTTTTCATTTGCCTGTTTAACTTAAAATCGTGTGCTGGCCATCATGCTAAGCATATTGCATATGTTAACTTACTTCATCCTCACAATAATCCTGTGTTTATAAATGAGGAATCTGAGGCATGGAGGGGTCAGTCACCTTGTCCACAGTCACACAGCTGGTTAGCAGCAGAACTGGGATTCGAACCCAATCAGCCTGACTTAAGGATCAACCCTATATAGGACCTCCCTCTGTCCAGAAGGTGTTCCCCTACTCCTACCACTGACCCCTCCACTGCCTGTGCCTGAATAGCTCCTACCCACCCTGGCTTTGCTGGAATACCACTTCCTCCAGAAGACACACTGATTGTTCAGCCTAAATCACATTTTCCACCCCTGCCCGTGGATAGTCACTCATCCCACTCTTTCCCTTCTTTCAGAGCTGAATTCAGTTTGTTATTCTCTATTTATGTGCTCATTTGTCTTCCTCACTAGACAGTTGCATTCCAGGAGGGCAAAGACTATTTTTGTGCCCCAAGCATCGAGCAACAGACATATGGTAGGTCTTCAATTAAATATCTGTTGAAGGGAGGAATAAAGGAAAGGAAGAAGGAAGGAGGAATTAGAAACCCCCTAAGGACAGGAGCTGTTCCTCACAGTGTTTTATTGTCCCAGGAGCCCAGCCCAGGGTCTCCAAGCACACAGGAGGGCTCTCAGTGGTTGCTGACCCCAACTATATCGGCCACCGTGGCCGACCTCCCCACCCCCACCCCCGCACCACCCCTTTGGGCCCTGGGGCTGTGGGTGGGCAGATGGAGCAGGGCTGGCACCCAGCCCTCTTCAGCCACCAGCGTTTCCCCTCCGACTATACCCGCCTCCCCCTACACCCGACCCCTCCCTTCTCCCTTCTCCCTTCTTCTTCGCCTTTCTGAGATGAAGCAGTGAAATGATTTTTCTACTTGAGCAGTTTTCAATTTAGATTAAGAAAAATGTGGTCTGCAGTCACTCGGCAAAAGGCCGTGGCAGCCCTGTCCCTTCCGGGACTAGAGGTTTCTCAGCCGTTGAAAGCAGAGCTGGTTCTGGGGAGGGGGGAATGTGGAGGGACTTCCCAGCCCCTCTGTGTCCCCTCAACACTCATGCTCGTCACTTGGCCTCCTCCTGCCTGCTTGGGTAAGAGACCAGGGTCTGGAATCAAACAGAACTGGGTGGGTTCAGGCTCTACCCCATGCATACTGTGTGACCTTAGGCAGGTTCTGTGCCTCTCTGAGTCTTCTTGTTTCATCCGTAAAGTGGGTCGATGGTAAACCCTCTAATTTGGTCCCTTCCTATTATATCAAAAGGCTCCCTCTTAGCCTTCCAAACTGTGGAAGAATAAATAGCAAGAACAACATGAGGATGTTTAGCTGGGCTATGCCAAGGTGGAGAGAGCCTCAGAAACCCCAGGGCCAGAGCACATGACAGGAGAAATACACTGATGGCAAGGGAGGCTTGAGCAGCGCAAGAATAGATGGAAGTTTCTAAAGAGGCCCCCAAGGAGCCAGAGGTAAACTAGGGCCAAAGACAAGGGTGGGTCAGCCGGCAGAGGAGGAAGGAGGCAGAACTCTGGGACCACTTAACTCCTTCCTAATTCTGAAATCTTTATGCCTGGGATGAATTTTGTGCTGCTTGTTAATGTTGCCTTTTGAAATGGAAATGCTTTTGTTCATCTGGGTAAATAAAGGGCATATATTAAGCCTAGTTAATGGCACCAGTTCTGGAGTCAAGAACACCTGGGTCTCGTTTCCCACTCCTCCCTTCAGTAGCTGTGTGATCTCAGGCAAGTCACTGAACTCCTCTGAGCCTCTCCAAAATACACAACTTTCGCACGGCTCTGTTTCTTAGGTCTGGTTTCTTGGTAAATCAACTTTACAAAAATGGTGTAACTTACAAATGATAAAATGTACGCATTTTAAGTGTACATTTCCATGAGTTTTGACAAATGAATATCGATGTATTACACCCAGGTAACTGCCACTGTGATCAAGAAACTGAACATCTTGATTATACTAAAAAGTTCTCTTGTGCCTCCTTCCGAGTCCTGTTGTTTTTAATGTAAAAATAATAGGTTCTGCAGGCCCCACGATAACACATCTTGGCATCAAAATAAACATCCTAGAACGTCCCTGGTGGTCCGGTGGTAAAGAATCCGCTTGCCAACACAGGAGACCCAGGTTCCATCCCTGGCCCAGGAAGATCCCACATGCCACGGGGCAGCTAAAGCCTGTGCACCGCAACTACTGACGGCTGCACGCCTAGAGCTTGGGCTCTGCAACAAGAGAAGCCATTGCAATGAGAAGCCCGGGCACCGCAACTAGAGAGTAGCCCCCGCTCCGCAAAACCAGAGAAAGCTCACGCGCAGCCATAAGCAAATAAATAAGTTTTAAAGAAAATAAACATCCCAGGAAGGTGTGTGGTGTTTACACTGTGATTCTGCCTCTCTGCTCCCCACCCCCGCCTTCACACACACACACACACACACACACACACACACACTGTCGGGGAGACCCAGAGGCACTCGATGCAAGCCCAGCCATCACAGGATTCAAGGTGGACCCCCCATGCCAACTGCCAGTGGTGAGCCACTAGACAGCCCAGCCCTCCGTCCACAGACAGCCAACTGACAGCTGGCCTCCCCGGGGCCACTCGCCACGTGTCTTTGTATCTGACACCTCCAGGAGCTGGAAGCTGCTCCAGGGAGGGCACCTGGCTGTCGCCTGTCATCGACCACTGTGTATTCAGTGCCCCAAAGGGGCCTGGTGCACAGTAGGTACTCCATAACCAGGAGGAGAATGAATGAATGAAGACAGGGACGGCCAGCCTGAGGACCCCTGACAAGCAGTGAGGATCTTCGTACACCTACCCGAGCGTTGCCCAAACATCTGCCCTTCAAGTCTGACTTTCACAAGAACCAGGCACTATTATTTAATATTCTTTAAATTGGCTCAATTAGTTTTTACTCTCTCTGTGTTTGCTTTGCCCTAAGCAACCATGAAATCGTGGTTTGATTTGATTTGTATATAGAACTTTCCATTTTAATATAATTTTTTTTTGACTGTGCCTTGGGACTTGTGGGATCTTAGTTACCTGACCAAGGATGGAACCCTGGGCCCTCAGCCGTGAAAGTACAGTCTTAACCACTGGACTGCCACGGCATTCCCCAATACGATTTTAAACTTTACAGAAAAGTTGCAAAGAACATCCATACAGATGTTTTTTCACCAAGATTCAGCAGTAATACACACTTTCCCCCATTTGATTTATCTTTATGTCTCTCTCTAACTTACGTCTATATCAGGTGTGTTAGTTGCTCAGTCGTGTCCAACTCTTTGAGACCCCTTGGACTGCAGCCCACCAGGCTCTTCTGTCCATAGAGTTCTCCAGGCAAGAATACTGGAGTGGGTTGCCATTTCCTCCTCCAGGGGATCAAACCTGGGTCTCCTGCATTGCACACAGATTCTTTACCGCCTGAGCCACCAGGAAAGCTCTATATCTGGATAGTTCTAGTTTTTTCCAGTACACCTTAACATAAACACTATACAACATTACTATTAAAAAAAAATAAAATAAAACTTATGGGACTTCCCTGCTGGTCCAGTGGTTCAGAATTCTCCTTGCGATGCATGACACGTGGGTTCGATCCCTGGTCAGGGAACTAAGATGCCACATGCTGTGGGGCAACTAAGCCTGTGAGCCACAACTAGGGAAGCCTCCATGCCATGACAAAGACCCAGTGCAGCCAAAAAATAAACAAAATAAAATGTAAAAAAATAATAAAATTTTTAAAAGAACAATACTTGTTGCCCTCCTTACCAGGTCCCTCCCTGCAAAGGACTGTAGCTCCTACCTCACGGCCACCAGGTTTGGCCACGTGGCCTGCTTTGCCTCCTGAATTGTAAGCAGAACTGTGTGCGTCACCTCTGCGTGGAAGCTCTCACGCCAACACGTGCTTCCGCCATTTCTCCTCTCTTGCTGCCACGACACCAGCAGCGTTGTGGGCAGGGGCTGCCCCTTTAGCTTCGTCCTCAGAATGATGTTATGGAGTCGAATCAGAGCAGACCCGTGGCTGACATGCAGTGTGAACAAAAATAAAACCCTATTGTTGAAAGCTATTGAGATTTGGGGGACGGTCATTTGTCACGACCGTGTAACATTATTTAAGCTGACTGATATAAATGCATCACTATTAAAATGAAAAATGTTTCTACACCACCTGCAAATACATGGCAAATTTGAAAAATGTGGAGTTGGCCACAGTGGCCCCGAAAGGTACGGCTTAATAACCACATAATGAAGAAGGAAACTGAGGCTCACAGTGACTACGTTGTTTGCCCAAAGCCTCTCAGTCAGGGAAGACTGCAGAGACTATTCTGGGTACTGCCGTCTGGCCTCGGTTGAAGGAGAGGCAATGGAATTGTCCTTTGGCAAATCAGTTCTGTCAGGGATTTTTCTCCTGCACAATCATCTCTCCTTTCAGAGCCCCTTTCTTCTGCCCATGGTTCCCCAAGACCAGCAGGTAGCACTCCTGACCCCATCTTCTTGAAGCCAAATGCCAGGTGATCCCCTTGAAGGAGTTAGCTGCTAACTAAAGGTGTTAACTGCTAATGAAAGTGCCAGCACTAACTAAGGTATTAGCTAATAAGCATTAACACCTCTCAAGGTGTTGGCATATTAATAAGGACCTTCAGGAGAATCCAAACAATTTCAAGAATCAGAGGAACAGAACACAGAAGGTGGCAGAATAATTCAGTCCCACAGTTCTTCTTGCCCCTATTACAAGCTGGGCCCTGAGCTAAGACCTGCGTCTAATACAGTGCATACATATAAAGCTTTGCAGTAGGCATGATGTTCAGTAGTCTGCAGAGCACTTCAGTTTACAAGCCACTTTCTTATTCATCATCTCCCTTACTCTTTCTATCAACCCGGTGAGGGAAGTTTTGCTATCTCCAATCTGCCAGTGAGGGAGCTGAGGTTCAGAGAGCGGGAGTGACTTATTCAAGGTTACAGGCTAGTGAGTAAGGGACTGGGGTCGTCTCTTGCACTGTCAGACTCTCAGCCTGGTGCTCCTCCCATGGACCTCAAACCCCTAACACAAGTGAAGGAGTAACGAACGGGGACCAGAGCATTTCAGTTCACATCTGCCTTCCTCCTGGGCCTAAAGTGGACTGTGACCGCCACCCCCACTCCTCCCCCCCCCCACTGCCTGCAAGGAGTCAGAGCCAAGGCCGGGCTCGTTCTTGGGAGACTCATGCCTGTAGGGTCCCTCTTTTCTGCTAACCCCTGTTCATCTTTCTAAGCTCAACTCCTTTCTCAGGCATCACCTCCTCCTGGACACCTTCCCAGATGGTCATGGGCCATCTCTCTTTGAGCTCCCAACATATAGGGCATATCTTGATCCTACAGGTTGCATTGGAATGGCGCCTTTACAGGTTGGAGAAATCGGTGTCCCTGTGGCAGGCATGCAGCACAGAACAGAGGAAGCAGCTATAAATGCTTGTTGAGTGAATAAATGAACAACGCCCATGGTTGGTACAGAGAATTCATGAAAGTGAACCACACTGCCAGCCCTCCCAGGAACAGATTTGAACAAACTGTAGTCATTTAAAAGTAAGAGACGAGCTATTTCAATTTCTTAAAGCCTGGTTAATATATTACTATCCAGCAGTAGTAGTTATTTGTATCTTTGTTTATCTCTCTCTCTCTGTATGAGCATGTATACAGGCCATAGGGTGAAAAAGGAAGGAAGTTTCAAGACCAAATAAGTTTGGAAAGCTCAGAGTTTAAGAGGGGTCTACTGCAGGACTTTTCAGAGCCTTTAAGAGTAACATTTATGGAGCATTTACTATATGCCAGGCACTATGCTAAGTGCTTTACACTTATTGCCTTATTCCTTTATAGTTCAATCAACCCATTAACTTATATTCTGCTAGATTGTAAGTTCCTTGAGGACAGAAGCTTATTGGTTAATTAGTATGCCCAATTGATAGATGAGGGAACTGACTATAACCTTGCTGCTAGTTTTCAATATAGTAACTAGTGAGCCTGGCAGGTCTGCAGGGCAGAGTGCTTGCACTTAGCATTTCTAGTCTTCATTTGGCTCTGAGCATCTTTTTCAAGAAGGATCTGGAAGGACGGTACCTTGAGGAACATACTCTATGAAATGATACTCTAGGCTCTGCAGGCTTCAAGGGCAGACCCTGTCTTCCTTTATTTGTCTCCTCAGACCATAGCACATGAAGACTGGAGGGGAGGAAGGAAGGAGAAGTCAGGGTATCCTTTCTGTTCTTTGTACTTTTTTCAGGAAGTAAGGGGAGAGATAGGGGGTGAGGAAGAAAAAAAAGACAAAGGAATGAGGAAGGAAGGGAAAGAGAGAAAGAAGGAAAGGGGGAAGGAAAGAAAGAGGATAAATGGATGAGGAGGAGCAGAGATAGGCATATGGGTGAATGGATGGATAGATGGATGAAGAATGGGTGGATGAGAACATGGATAGATAGAAGGATGGATAGATGGATGGATGGATGGGAGGATGATAGTAAACAAATAAGGGGCTAGATGAATGGATGTGTAGATAGATAGAGTACATAGGGACAATGAGATATTGATGCCCAACAATTTCTATGTGGGTGCAACCAACCGGCTGGAAGGAGGGCTTGACATTATATTTGCAGAACATGTTACAGAAGACTCAGAAACTATCAGTTGTCCATGCAAAAGAAACAAGGAAGAGGTGGCAGAAATTATAGAGTTAAAATTAAAGCCCCCCTAAGCCACCTCATGCGAAGAGTTGACTCATTAGAAAAGACTCTGATGCTGGGAGGGATTGGGGGCAGGAGGAAAAGGGGACGATAGAGGATGAGATGGCTGGATGGCATCACCGACTCAATGGACGTGAGTTTGAGTGAACTCCGGGAGATGGTGATGGACAGGGAGGCCTGGCGTGCTGCGATTCATGGGGTCACAAAGAGTCAGGCACGAATGAGCGACTGAACTGAACTGAAGCCACCCCTTCGTACTCCTTCTGCAGGTGTGACTTTAATAGTCTCTAACAGTGAGCTGAAAATCCATGTCCCTTAGAAGATTCAAAGGTTTCGAGGTTCTATGTCCCTAAGACCGAAAATGTAAGACTCTGTATCCTTAAGGGCTCTTTATCTCTGCTCACATAGTGAGAGAAGTACTCTGTGCCAGGGAGTGTTCTAAGTACTCTACAAAGAGTAGCTCCTTTCATCTGCCACCCATGGAGTAGACATTACTATCATCCTCAAAATGAGACACAGCGATATGAAGTAATTTGCCTTCGATCACACAGCTGGTAAGCATCAGGACTGGAACCGGAACCCAAGAAGGCTAGACAGCATTCACAGTCCATGCTTTCAACCACCACGTGGTCTTGCCTCAAGGAATTGAGGATTCTGTGTGCATCTAATTTTCAAAGATTCGGTGCTCGAAGCTTGAGGAGGTGTCTGCAATTCTAGGACTCTGAGTGTCTCCATGCTTAGGCAAGAAGGAGACTTCAAAGGCAGAGGGAAAAAGGAGGCGGGGGCGGGGACGGGTGCCTGGCTGGCTCCTGTAAGCACCAGCCCCACTGATGTCAGGCACCTGGCTGTCACTCTTCCTGTTAACCTTGGGGGAGAAACACATTTGTGGCAGATAACAGGCACGAGGGTGTGTCGGCCCTCCGCCCGCTCCTGGGCCTGATGGATGGGATACATGGGGCCCCCCTGACCTGTGTGTGTACCGTTATCTGCTCGGCCAAGGGAGGCTGTTCATCATGCCGACAGCTTGGCAAGGCACACCTGCTGGGCCTGCATCAGCTAGAGTTGCCAGCATCCCCGGAGGAGAGAGGAGAGATAATGGGAGGGGTGGGGCAGGAGAGACACAGAGAGGAGGACCAAGGACCCCATGACGGCAGCAGCCCTAGGCCCACGATTGGCCCAGAGGGTGGCACTGACTGCCGGCTGTGATGCTGTTTCTGGTGGTACTGTGGATATTCTGTGTGACTGTGGACTAGTCACTTAACCTCTCTGGGCTGTAAGATAAGATGAAGATTTGCCAGAGGAGGGGAGAAAGGAGAGGGTGGGATGTACGAAGAGAGTAACAAGGAAACATATATTACCATATGAAAAACAGATAGCCAATGGGAATTTGCTGTAGGACTCGGGGGAACTCAAACCAGGGCTCCTAAATGACCTAGAGGAGTGGGATGGGGAGGGAGGTGGGAAGAAGGTTCAAGAGGGAGGGGACATGGGTACACCTACAGCTGATTCCTATTGATATTTGGCAGAAACCAACACAATACAGTTAAGCAATTATCCTTCAATTAAAAATAAATAAATTAAAAAAAATAGATAACAAAGAAAGAAATGGCAGTACTTAATAAATTATTTAAAAAGTAAAAAACAAAAAGATTTGCCAGATACCAGAGGGCCCTCTTTTCTTCTCCTTCTCTTCATGTTCCACATCTAGTCACTAGGCCTTGTTGGTTTTACCTCTGAGTCTGTCACGATCCTATTTTTCATCTTCATCTCCACTGGGACCACCTTGGTCCAGACCACCACCACCATCTCTTGCCTGAGCTCCCTGCTTTCCCTTCCTGCCCCTGCACTCCATTGTACACCCAGCAGCAGGAGAATCTTTATTATAGAATCAGGTCACATCACTCCCCTGTTTCAGACCCACCAATGATGCCCTGCACAGTGAGAAATAAACCCAAACTTCAGGGCTCTGCAAAACCTGGCCTTCTCTCCCTGCCCGTCATCACCTTGTACCTTCTTGCCCATTTGCTTACCACGTTCCAACTACACTGCCAAGTCCTTTGCCGTCTCCTGGTCTTTGCATATGCTGTTCCTTCTGATACAGAAGCTCCCTTCTCAGTTCCTTGCACAACCAGCCAACTCTTTCTCAACCACAGATCTCAGCTAAATGGTCACTTCCTCAAAGCAGTCTTCCCAGCCTGAAATAATACCCCACCCTCCCTCTAAGCTCACTTTATCAAAGCACCAATCTATGCCCTTCCCAGCCCTTATTACAACCACAAATTAGGCTGTTTATTTATTTGTGCATTTATTTATTGTCTGTCTTCTCCACTAGAAAGTGAGCTCTAAAAAGTCATGGGTGTGGAGTCCATCCCTGGTCATCCAGTCGTTGAGACTCTGAGCTCCCAGTGCAGGGGCACAGATTTGACTCCTGGTCAGGGGGCTAAGATCCTGCATGCCACATGGTGTGGCCAAAATAAACAAACAAATAATCAAAAACAACCACCAAAAAGGTCATAGGTTTTTGTCTTATTCACCACAATGTCCCTGAATGTTTCCCCAGTGCCAGACTAGATGGTCCTCCCCACCCCAGGGCTTTTGCACCAACCACCCCTCTGCTTAGAAACCTCTTCCCCTATTTAATGCCTACTCATCTTTCAGATCTAGGGAAGATTGCATTTTCCAAGGATGGTCACATCCTTCATGTTGTTCATCAGATATAACCTTGACATCCTCCCGCCCCACTTGGAGGTGGGCTCACAACTTGACTTTAACCGATAGGATGCAACAGAGGCGACAATGGAACACTTCTGCGCTGAGGTCGAAGACACTGACTCTGGAGCCCTGAGCTACCAATTAAGCAGCATGACTGTCTGGAGGACACCATGCTATGAGAAAACCCAAGCTAACCACGCAGAGAAACCCTGAGAGCATAGGCAGAGAAAGAAAGAGACACTCGGAAGCCCCCAGCTGCACCAACCCCAGCCACCACCTGACTGAAACTTCTTTAAAAAAAAATTTTTTTACTTCTTTGTTTGGCTGTACCAGCTCTTAGTCTTGGCATGTGGAATTCTTAGTGGTGGCATGCAAGATCTTTAGTTGTGGCATGAGAACTCTTAGTTGCAGTATATGGGATCTAGTTTCCTGACCAGGGATCGAACCTGGGCCCCTTGCATTTGGAGTGCAGAGTCTTAGCCATTGGACCATGAGGGAAGTCATGTATAAGCTATTCTCATTCCTGGCTTTCACGAGAGAAAACAGGCTCAGAGAGGTAAGAGGACTTACCCAAGGTCAGCAAGCTTGCAAGAGGCAGGGTCAAGATTTGAATCCAGGTCCATCCATACCAGAACTCCTTCCAGGATGGCTTCCTGCCTTGACAAGAGCTAAGGGAAATTTGAGGTCCCATTAAAAAGGGAAATCAAGGCAGGCTGCATGGAGGAGGAAGCACCAAAGTTGGGCCTTGAAAGAAACTGTGGAATTTCTAAAGACTGAGCTGGGGACAGCATTCCAGGTAGAGAAGGAGAACATGGGAAAGGCTGGAGGTGGTAGAGGCAGGCCCGTGTGCTGGCTGAGGTTGGAGGGGTGGGCTGTGCCGGGCCTTGGCAGCCACGGCTAGGACAGGATCCTGCTGTTCCTGCCCCTCACCACCTCTGCCACCCCCGGTCACCTTCCCCGACACCCACCCTCCAGCCCCCCACCTCAGCCAGAGAGAAGGCTGGAAAATAAATGAGTCTGTTTATGAAGCCCATAATGTTGCCAGCAAAACAAGGCACTCAGCAGAGCAGCTCGGGGCCTCTAATGGGATATTATTTATGTCATTTTCCTCCTGGCGCTGGAGCCATTATCGCCCAGGATGGTGCTCCGTCACCCTCCACTCCCCCAGCGATGTTCCAATGTCACGCTGAAGGATGTGAGCTGCAATCATCTCGGCTGGACCTGGGGGAGGGAGACGCTGAGGGCGATAGGGCAGCCCCCGCCTCCCCGCCAGTGGGATCTAGCTTGTCCTGAGCTGCTCTTGGTGCCGGCCAGTCGGCCAGGCATTAAGGATGCTCCCATGTCTCCTCACTGCCCTGTAGATCAAGTCCCATTTCTCCCCTCAAGCAGTAAGGTTTCTGGGCTTTGGCTGCTACCCAGTTCCCCAGCCTCAGCTCCAACCACTTGTGCATCAGTTCCAGAATCAGGCAGACCTGGTACCCCAGACCCAGTTTATGCATCTTCTCTGATTGACTCGGTCCCACCTGGTCCCCTCTTGCTCTGCGGTGAGCCTGGCCTCTGCCTTTGCTTTATTGTCTAACCCAGCTGCCTCAGTCTCTTCTGGGTGAGGACCAGCCTGCAGCATCACCTCCATCAAGTTCGCCAGGGTCCAACACTTGGGTTCAACCCAGTCTGAGGGAGACTCTGGCTCTTTCGTGCTCAGCCAAAACACCATGGGCAAGGCATGGGGTCTGGTTCCCTCAGTGGCTTTCCGGAGATGCCAAGTAACAGCGCCCCGTGGAGTGAATGAACTAATGACCAGGAGAGGGGACAAAGCCACAGAAAATGAACTATTTCAAAGAATGGAGGCTCACGTGGCTTATGGATGCACTGCCCCACATGACCTAGCCCCCTGCTGCATTGGCTCCAAGCTGGGGCCAGCTCAGAAACATACCATCATGTATTTCCCTCCCTCTCTATCTCACTTCCCCTTCCCCCTCAGTCTTACTGCCCCAGAATCACATCACCATAAAGGATGTAAGCTTTGCCTTAGCCTTCAAGTTGAACCCCAACGTCATCACTTCCTGCTGAAGAATCTAGGAGATGTTAAGGAACTTCTCTGAGACTCAGTCCCCTCGACTACAAATGGAGATAGTAATAGTCTCTCCCTCCTGGGTTGTTGTAAGTACTCAGTGAATGTCAGGGATGCTTGTTCTTCCTTCTAGGGCATAACTTTTCTTTCGTCAACACTGGTACATGCTATTTTCATTGCCAGGAACACTCTTATGGACAACCCCATTTATCTACCTTAGATATCAGCTCCTGGGAGAATACTTCTTGCTCCCTCTGGATGCCCCCAGTCCCCCTGTGCTTCCTCCCTGATTTCACTGGGAGTCATACTGCTTTCGCCTTTTTCACTAGACTGAAGACTCCCCGATTTCACTGGGCATCATACTGCTTTCGCCTTTTTCACTAGACTGAAGGCTCCCCGATTTCACTGGGCATCATACTGCTTTCGCCTTTTTCACTAGACTGAAGGCTCCCCGATTTCACTGGGCATCATACTGCTTTCACCTTTTTCACTAGACTGAAGGCTCCCCGATTTCACTGGGTGTCATACTGCTTTCGCCTTTTTCACTAGACTGAAGACTCCCCAAGGGCAGGGCTGTGTGTTTTGCTTACCTTTGTCCCCCGGGTATTGAGCACAGTGCCTGCAATATAGGATGTGCCTGCGCCACTCATTTTTCTTGAGTGAATGAATGAATGATCTTATTTCAGTCTTGCCACAGCTCTACTTTGTAAGGGTTATCATCGCCATCTCATTTTCTGATTCATCCATTTCTTCTTCGATCTTTTAAAATTCTTTCCTTTTTTTAAAAAATTTTTATTTATTTTTGGCTATGCTGGGTCTTCGTTGCTGTGTGTAGGCTTTCTCTAGTTGCAGTGACAGGGGGCTGGCTACTCTCTAGTTGCAGCGTACGGGCTTCCCATTGCAGTGGCTTCTCCCGTTGAAGAGCACGGGCTTTACGCACATGGGCTTCCGTAGTTGCGGCACACAGGTTTAGTTGCCTCAAGACATGTGGGATCCTCCAGGATCAAACCTGTGTCCCCTGCATTGGCAGGCAGATTCTTATCCACTGGACCATCAAGGAAGTCCCCTTCTTTCTATTTCCTTTGGACTTCTTTTGTTGTATTTCTACTATCTTCAGTGTAAGAAAATTAAAGTTTTCAATCTTGCTTTCTAATAAATGCATTACCTGCCAAAAATCTCCCTCTGAATATTTTCTTGTCTTCATACCACAAGTGGGGATATGATACACTCTCATTGCCCTTCAGTTCTGAATGGCTTGCATTTTATTTCTATTTTAAATAAGGAAACTGAAAGGCAAAGGGGTGAAGAGGCCACAAAATGAGAAAGGGCCAGAGCTGGGATTCGAACCCAGGACACTCTAGACCCCGTCCTCTGCCTCTGTATATGTAGGTGGTTTGTGTGTGTCTGTCTCTGTCCTTCTATTTTCAAGTAAACCTTTATTTTGAGATAATTGTACATTCAAATGCAGTTGGAAGACATAGTCCATTGAGATAACATGCACCCTTTACAAGTTTTCCCCAATGATGACATCTTGCAAAACTATTGTACAATATCCCAACCAGGACATGGACATACGATCTACTAATCTTATTCAGATTTCTCCAGTTTTACTTGTACTCACATGTGTATGTGTTTCTATACAATTCTATTACCAATGCTCTTTGCATTTTAAGAGCAATGTATTAATACCAATGGTCTTGGGATTGTAAGATGGTACCTCCTAGTACATCAGGTTTCTGAGCATCTTTCTGCCAAGCTAGGGCTTTCACACTCTGTTCCAGGAACAAGTCACACTCTATTAACTGTGTCCTTTCCTTTTCCCCTGGGTCTGAACCTCAGCTGAGCTTCCCTTCAGGGACCCCAGCCCTCTACACTCAACTGTACTTGGAGCTCCACCCTATACTCGGCGAGTTGGCAGCTGACAGTTATCTCTAAAGTTTCCTCGCTCACCTGTCCACCTCTCCTCATCCCCTCCTGTAGACCACCACTAAGCCAACCCTTCCCTTTGCAGGTCACTGGTTCATGGAGGGATGAAGCTGGGAGCCTGCCTGGGTGGTTTGGGAAGATCTAAACAGCCCCTCCCACATCAACAGCTGTCATGGGAGCTGAGGGTCAGACTTGACCTTCTAGTGAGAGATCTTCCGGTGCTGTCTTCTTGTTTTACAAGGGGAGAAACAGTAGCTGAAGTTACTTTCTAGTTAAGTTGCTCAGTCGTGTCCGACTCTGCAATCCCAGACTATAGCTCACCAGACTCCTCTGTCCTTGGAATTCTCTAGGCAAGAATACTGGGGTGAGTTGCCATTTCCTTCTCCAGGGGATCTTCCTGACCCAGGAATTGAATCCTGGCCTCCTGCACTGCAGGCAGATTCTTTACCGTCTGAGCCGCCAGGGAAGCCCAGTTATTTTGCTGTGCACCTATTATGTACCTAGCACTTTCAAACTCAGTGCCATTTATTTTCATTGTTTTGCAGTGATGCACAATTTATGGGTGAGGAACTAAGGTTCAGAGAGGGAAACTGACTTGCCCTGGACCATAAAACTAATATATTGTGAAGCTGAGATGAAAACATAAAGTTGGTGCAACTCCGCAGGCCATGAGGTTTCTGCTACCCTTCATTTTAAGACAGGAGTCAAGAGCATCTCAGACCCTGGAACCAGACCTCCTGGTTCCATCACTTCAATTCTCTTCTCTGAGCCTCAGTGTCCCAGTCTGTAAAATAAGAATAAGATGCCGTCAACAAGGATTAGCCCCATATAAAGCTTCATGTGAAATTCCTACAACTACCCAGGAGAAGAGACATTTCCTCTGTGAGTGGCGGACCTGATACAGAGTAGGGATGCATGGTTTATTCCCTTCTCAGCCTTCCCCCATGGTCCAGGTAAAGGGGCAGACCCAGAGGGTGAAGTGACTCGGCCAAGGGCATGCCACTACCACTAGGTAGGTAGTGGAGCTAGGATTTCCACCATGGAGCTGATGGATGCTTGAGATCTCTGAAAGTCAGAGACATTTTAGGAGGGGACTAGGGACATACACCCCAGGTTCTTCTCCTCTTTCCTTCCCTGGAACCTCCTGGGGATCAGGAGTGGGTGTCAGGGTGGGCATCCCAGGTGGCCTATGTCCCTCAGCAGGGCACCTGGGCCTGGGTTACCACTGCTAGCCCCTGTCTAATCTTTAGCATCTCCCACCTGGAATACCAGCCCTCTTCTGGCAGCCCTCTCTGCTTCTTGCCCCCCAACCCCATCCAGACCACCTCAAATAGAGGTTGTAAATCCCAGGATTGGCCATGCCCACCGCTGTGCAAATGCTTTCAGTGGCTCCCACATCCCTAGGACAGGGTCCAAACTCCTCCTCTCCGGATTGGAGGGTTCCTTGATCTCATCCCCTCCACCTCCTCTTCACCTCCCACCCTATGCGCAGGTGCGCACACATACACACACTCACCGGGAGCCTGTAGCCCCTCCCACTCCTCTACTCTTTTGTTCCTCTGTTTCCTCCACCAGGAACTCCGGGCTTCTGGACGCCCTGATCACATGCTGCTTCCTTAGAAACCATACCCTCGACTTTCCACATCACGGTCACGTGCTCCTCCCCAGCAGACTCTCAGCACGTGGTTTCCTCCTGCATTAGAGCTCACAGGGTAAGAACCGCACATCAGTGGCCATTGTTCACTGAGCACTCCTAGCACCTGCCTCTACACTAAATCAGGCTTCCCTGTAGTTCAGCTGGTAAAGAATCTGCTTGCAATGCAGGACACCCTGGGCTGGGAAGATACCCTGGAGAAGGGATAGGCTACCCACTCCAGCATTCTGCCTGCAGAATTCCATGGACAGAGGAGCCTGACAGGCTACAGTCCATGGGGCTGCAAAGAGTCAGACACAACTGAGCAACTTTCACACATACTACGTTAAATCACATTTGAATGCGTGCCCTCACTGACTCATTATAACATCTTTGACCATTCTCACTTTACAAATGAGGAAACCAAGGCTCAGAGGTACAGGAAATTCTCCCGAGGTCACACACCGAGTAAGGTCAAGCATTCTGACTCCAGAGTCAGTAATCACAGCTCCTTTGTGGTGCCACTTTGCTGAGTGCCCCCACCTGATGGGCAGAGATGGGGGCTGGGTGGTTCATTTAGATGCCACTAGCGCTTCACCCCCGGAGAAGGCAATGGCACCCCACTCCAGTACTCTTGCCTGGAAAATCCCACGGATGGAGGAGCCTGGTGGGCTGCAGTCCATGGGGTCGCAGAGTCGGACACGACGGAGCAACTTCACTTTCGCTTTTCACTTTCATGCATTGGAGAAGGAAATGGCAACCCACTTCAGTGTTCTTGCCTGGAGAATCCCAGGGACGGCGGAGCCTGGTGGGCTGCTGTCTATGGGGTTGCACAGAGTCGGACACGACTGAAGTGACTTAGCAGCAGCAGCAGCAGCAGCAGTGCTTCACCCCGGTGACTGGAACCGATGTGTTCACTTATTACCATCAATATGCTTTGAATGAAGTATGAGACAGCCAAGAGTAGCAGAGTGCAAACGTACATTCTGTGCTTTACTGAGCACCTACTAAGTGCTGGGTGCTGTTCTAGGTGCTAGAAACAGGGCAGTAAGCAAAACACAAAACCTCTGCCCTCAGGGAGCCTGGTGAGAGGAGACCATGTGCTGGGGAGAAACAGGCAACAAGAAAAGCATTAAGTAAATAAAGGACCAGGATGTCAGGTGGTGAAAAGGGCTGTGGAGAGAAGGTCGGGGTGGGGGGGTGACAGCAGGCACAGGGGTGCATCCATAGCGGAGGACAAGGGTCCCTCTTCTGAGGTTCAGGGAGAAGCTGATCTGAGAGGAGACAGGTCTCCACTGGGGGGCGAAGGGTAGCCTGGCGGGGCAGGGCGGGAGAGCAGCACTGGGTGGAGAGGGGAGGGAGAACTGGGCGGGGAGGCGGGGAGCAAGGGCGGAGGGTGGCGAGTGGAGAGGGACGCCCCCCAGGTCCTGATCTGTCTTCCCCCACGTGCCCTCGCCCTCGCTCCCTTAACCCCCCTGCCTGGCGTCTAACAGGCTCAGAAAGAAACGGCCCATGGGAGGAGCCATCCAACGGCCCTCTACAGCCTCGGCTGTGACAGCGGCGGCACTAAAAGTAGCAGCGTGACGGGAAACGGCCGTCGAATGAATGCCTCCTCGTTGGCCTTATTTATGGCTCGCGCTGTCTTCCTCCTGCCTGCTAGTGTGGAGGCTGCAGGGTGGAGGGTGTTGGAGGGAGGGGGGATTTGGAGGACAGGAGACGGGGTTGGAGTGGGGAGGGCACCGCCTGGCGCCAGATGACCTTGGGAACAGTGTCCTCCCGGGTCCCCAGGGGAGGGGTGGGCTCCGGAACCTGGGTCACTGCCTTTCCTGTGGCAGCCCCCATACGAAGGTCACCTCCTCTATCTAGAAAGCCTCAGACAGCTCAGTCCCACTAAAGGCGAGCGTGAGAGGAGGCTGACCTTTATTGAGACCGCCATGCCAGACATTTGTTAAAAGATAATTTGCATTTATTCAGTTTTGGCTGTGCTGGGTCTTTGCCTCTGCGAGTGCTTTTCTCTAGTTGCGGTGAGCAGGGGGCTACTCTCTAACTGTGGTGGGGCTTCTGGCCTTGTGGAACACGGGCTCTAGGTCATGCAGGCTTCAGTAGTTGCAGCTCCTGAACTCTAGAGCAGACGCTCAACAGTTGTGGTGCACGGGCTTTGTTGCTTTGCTGTGTGTCTTCCTGACCCAGGGATCGAACCCGTGTCTCCTGCATTGGCAGGCAGATTCTTCACCATTGAGCCACCAGGGAAGCCCTGTGCTGGACACTTCACGCACAGCTTCCTGCAGCCCTCACGATCATCCTACTGCCCCCTTTTAGGAGAGGAAACTGAGGCTCAGGGAGGTTCATTAATGGGCCCAAGGCTACACAGCTAGTCGAAAGCAGATCAGGATTTGAACTCAGGTTGGTCTGACTCAAAGGCCTCCATTTTTCCCTCTAGAACTCTGGTCCTCAGGGTCACGTGTTATTTCTCTGGCACCTCTTGGCCAAGCCCACTGCAAATCATTAGCAGGCTGCAGACAGAACGGAGTAAGGTCTCCTAGCAGCATGGATTCTGAAACCAGAGAAGACTTGATTTCTAGTCCTGACTGTGCCACGTCATAACTCAGACTCCGAGCAAGTCCCTTTCCCACTCTGGGCCTCGGTTTCCCCATCTGTAAAGTGGACACAATAATAGCCTTCCTCTTGACCTGTTGTTTAAGGATGGATGAGATGCCAGCCAAGATTGTCTTTGGAGAAGGCGCTGTTTGGAGACAGTGCAGTCATGGTGCGAGCAAAATCCAGGAGAGGGTTAATGAGAAAGGAGCTTTTATCATTCCAGCAGCGGTGGCGGCATCTTTGCAGCAAACTTCACCTGTTTACAGTCCATTAGAAGCCATTATTGCTGTGTCTGGGGTAGATGCACACCTCTGACCTTGACGCGTGTCTGACAGCTGCAGGCAGCAATCTGGAGAGCAGGAGTCATTTTGGCCGCATTTAAAAGGCCACGAGAGGCTGAAGGCCTCTTCCAGTGCCCTTCTCCCTCCCCACTCCTGGACCACAAACCTCTGAGAACCAGAGGGCCAAGAGAGGGGCCCAGCCTAGGTTCCAGACCTCTCAAGGGTCCGCCCCCGCGCCCCTCGTCCCCGCCTGCCGCCGCCCTCCAATTACCACCTTGAGTTTGCAACCTTAATAAAGCAGTGGTGAGCAAAAAAGAAACAAATAGACAGCTAGGGCCACAGGGGCTCAGAGAAATTGAGTCCAGGCCTTCCTTAGAGTGTAAGAAAGGAAAGGACATGCCCAAGGTCAGAAAAAGAAAGTCAGAATGAGAACTGAGCTCCTGGGACTAGCCTCAGCTTGGAGATACTAATGGTGGGGGTTTCAGGCAGTGACCAGTGACACATGGGCAGCAGGACTGGACAGAGAGGAGGATTTTATATCATGTTACATAGACAGATGCCAGCTCTGGCTTCAAGAAAGGCAGACCCTGGGCAAGGGTGGCTCCAAGTCAAGTTTTTACTCCCAGCTTCCAAAGTTTGCTTGAGAGAGGGAGAGAAGCCATAGAGAAGATGGGGCAGCTATGCTATGCTAAGTCACTTCAGTCGTATCCGACTCTGTACGACCCCACAGACGGCAGCCACCAGGCTCCCTGTCCCTGGGACTTTCCAGGCAAGAACACTGGAGTGGGTTGCCATTTCCTTCTCCAATGCATGAAAGTGAAAAGTGAAAGTGAAGTCACTCAGTCGTGTCCAACTCTCAGAGACTGCATGGATCGCAGCCTACCAGGCTCCTCCATCCATGGGACTTTCCAGGCAAAGTACTACAGATGCAAAATCAAGGTTTTCTCAAAGCTCTTGCTTTCATTTTCTACCCAGTTCCCTTCTCTACTTTTCTTTTCTTCTTCTTTTTTTTTTTACAAATAACTTTTCTTTTTCAAAGTATTTATTGCCCCCAGACTTTTTGATTCCCCTTCTCTCAAAAAAGGATTAAAATCTCCTTCATACTCAAGTGTAAATGACTGACAATGGCTCTGAGACCCCAGCACTCCCTTTAGCAGGACTGTAAGAAAGGGGTAGGAACAAAGCTACACATCCCCACTTCCCCACCTAATCACTCTTAATCTTAAGACTTGTACTCAAAAGGCTCTCTTCCAGGAAGCCTTCCTTCACCTCCAGGGACCTGATTCCCTCTATTATACCCCTCACAGAACTGAGCTCCTTCTGTTCAGAGACCTTTGTCTTTTGGGGTGATTATTTGACGACCTTCTGTCACTCACACTTGATCATGAGGTCCTGACGGCATCTTTTGCTCTCCCGTGGTTTCTCCAGAGCCTAGGAAAGCCTCTGGAACATAGGAGATGCTCATTAAACACTTTCAGAGTGAATATATTGAGTGAGTGAAACTTGAGGCAACTATAAAGCCTGGACTCTGCCTTCATTCCATGAAGAATAACCTCCCAGTCCCCTGAAAGCGATGAGTCCCTCCCTCCTAAGATGTTGAGATGGGTCTTGTTGGCAAAGCTATCCAGACCCCCTTTGCCAGGCAAGCTTTCTCATCCCCCTGTCACTGAGGGGGCACCTCTTCTGGGAGGTTAACCCCCCTCCACCTGGGAGGTTACACCCCCTCCCCATCTCCTACCCAGGGGCAGCTCAGAGCCAGTGACGACTGAGACTGTGTGCTCCAGAGCCCCCGTGGATAACCTGAGATGACACCTGTGCTTGTTCCCTCTCCTCTCCCTCTCCCACTTCCCACCCGCCTTTACTGGTTTTGCTTAAAAGCACTTCTTCAACAAATCCCATGAACCAACCCCCTCTCACATTCTGCTTCTAGGACTGCGATCAGAAGTAAGCATGTCCCATCTTCCATAGGCTCTAGCTTACAACATCACCCCAGGAATTAACCTTTATTAAGCACCTTCTGTGTGCCAGGGTCCATGCTAGACACTTTACATCTAGCATCCAATCCTCACCACCACCTGTTGAGATGGGTCCTATTATTATTCCCACGTTACAGAGGAAAAAACGAAGGTTCAGAGAGAGCGCATGACTTGTTCAAGATCACACAGTAAATAGATGGTGGGCCAGGGATTTGAACACAGTTCCAGCAAGTGAGGTGATGACGGCTACCTACCATTGTAATACAGGATGACTACAGTGGGGCTTCCCTGGTGGCTCAGCTGGTAAAGAATCTGCCTGCAATGCAGGAGACCTGGGTTCAACCCCTGGGTTGGGAAGATCCTCTGGAGAAGGGAATGGCTGCCCACTCCAGTATTCCTGCCTGGAGAATTCCATGGACAGAGGATCCTGGCGAGCTACAGTCTATGGGGTCACAAAAGAGTCAGACACCAGTGAGTGACTAACACTTCACTTTCACTTTTTTCATAGTTATAATAGCAAATAAAAAAAGAGAAATCAACATTGTAGGGAGTTATGCAGGATGGTGAAAACTTTCTCTAAGCAGAAAACATTTGTGTCTTGAAATTTCAAATCCTGAAAGATGATGCTATGAAAGTGCTGCACTCAATATGCCAGCAAATTTGCAAAACTCAGTAGTGGCCACAGGACTGGAAAAGGTTTTTCATTCCAATCCCAAAGAAAGGCAATGCCAAAGAATGCTCAAACTACCGCACAATTGCACTCATCTCACACACTAGTAAAATAACGCTCAAAACTCTCCAAGCCAGGCTTCAGCAATACGTGAACCGTGAACTTCCAGATATTCAAGCTGGTTTTAGAAAAGGCAGAAGAACCAGAGATCAAATTGCCAACATCCACTGGATCATCGAAAAAGCAAGAGAGTTCCAGAAAAACATCTATTTCTGCTTTATTGATTATGCCAAAGCATTTGACTATGTGGATCACAATAAACTGTGGAAAATTCTGAAAGAGATGGGAATACCAGACCACCTGACCTCCCTCTTGAGAAACCTGTATGCAGGTCAGGAAGCAACAGTTAGAACTGGACATGGAACAACAGACTGGTTCCAAATAGGAAAAGGAGTACATCAAGGCTGTATATTGTCACCCTGCTTGTTTAACTTATATGCAGGGTACCTCATGAGAAACGCTGGGCTGGAAGAAGCACAAGCTGGAATCAAGACTGCTGGGAGAAATATCAATAACCTCAGCTATGCAGATGACACCACCCTTATGGCAGAAAGTGAAGAGGAACTAAAAAGCCTCTTGATGAAAGTGAAAGTGGAGAGTGAAAAAGCTGGCTTAAAGCTCAACATTCAGAAAACAAAGATCATGGCATCTGGTCCCATTACTTCATGGCAAATAGATGGGGAAACAGTGAAAACAGTGTCAGACTTTATTTTGGGAGGCTCCAGAATCACTGCAGATGGTGATGGCAACCATGAAATTAAAAGACGCTTACTCCTTAGAAGGAAAGTTATGACCAACCTAGATAGCATATTAAAAAGCAGAGACATTATTTTGTCAACAAAGGTCCGTCTAGTCAAGCCTATGGTTTTTCCTGCGGTCATGTGTGGATGTGAGAGTTGGACTGTGAAGAAAGCTGAGTGCCGAAGAATTGATGCTTTTGAACTGTGGTGCTGGCGAAGACTCTTGAGAGTCCCTTGGACTGCAAGGAGATCCAACCAGTCCATCCTAAAGGAGACCAGTCCTGGGTGTTCATTGGAAGGACTGATGCTGAGGCTGAAACTTCAATACTTTGGCCACCTCATGCGAAGAGTTGACTCATTGGAAAATACTCTGATGCTGGGAGGGATTGGGGGCAGTAGGAGAAGGGGATGACAGAGGATGAGACGGCTGGATGGCATCACCAACTCAATGCACATGAGTTTGGGTGAACTCCGGGAGTTGGTGATGGACAGGGAAGCCTGGCGTGCTGCGATTCATGGGGTCGCAAAGAGTCAGACATGACTGAGCAGCTGAACTGAAGATGAAGAGGATGGAAGGCCTGCAAGGCAGAGGGAACAGCGTTGGCAAAGGCAAGGAGGCAGAAATCTATGAAATATGCATTTCATGTAGATCCAGCGAAAGAGTGTGAGGCACACTGAGGGACGTGCTACAGATAGAGGCCAAGGTTAGGGTTAAACCAGATCTTAAATGGCTTGGGTACTAAGATAAGGAAATGAGACTTTGTCCTAGAGGAAGTTAGATGCCACTGTTGGCTTTTAAGAAGAGGGATAATAACATGGTATGTTTCTATTTAGGAAGATTACTCATGTTCAGGATGGAAGATGGATGGGAGAGAAAAACTGGAGCCCAGAAGGATATTTAGGGGAAAGAAGGTGAGATCATGAAAGAAGTGAGATTATGTTTTAAGGCCACAGGGATACAGAAAAGTAGGTGAATTCAAGACAGAATGATTTGTGAGATAAAAATAGCAGGATTAGGGATCTGGAACATGGGGGATGAGGAAGAAGGAGAAGTCTGGGATAACACCCATGTATCTGTCATGGGTAGTATCACTTGCCAAAGTGAGAAAAAAAGGGTAGATTTGGATACAAGCATGATGAGCTCAGTTTTTAACACGCTGAATCAGAGGTTTCTCAGGGGCTGTGTTCAAGAGGTAGCAGATAAATGGCCAACCTCTCCTGTAGCTCAGGGCTTCCCTGGTGGCTCAGATGGTTAAGAATCTGCCTGCAATGGCGACCTGGGTTCAATCTCTGGGTCGGGATGATCTCTTGGAGAAGGGAATGGCTACCCACTCCAGTATTCTTGCCTGGAGAATCCCACGGACAGAGAGGCCTGGTGGGCTATGGTCCACAGGGTCACAAAGAGTCAGATAACACATTCCTATAGCTCAAGGGAGGGGTGGGAAGTGAAGTTCTGTATCAGAAACTCTGATTGGCTTTGTGACATCATAGAAATGGAGAAGGGGTGGTAAAAGAAGCCCTTGACCATGAAAATACTGAGAGTAGCTGGTCTAACCCGGTCTTCCATGTTGAACTTCCTGTCCCAGGTGAGCTTGCCAGAATTGAACTCTTTCAGCTAAGCTCTTTGGACTTTTTTCAAATTCTTTAGGATCACAAGTTCCCTGCTGCCAGGTCCCCGCACCCCCCACCCCCACCCCCAACCACCCCA
>SJYQ01027155.1:58337-89698 GCA_006410935.1 Redunca redunca
CCCCAACCACCCCATCCTATATCCACACCTCCTCCACACTGCCTTTCCAAAAAAGAAAGGAAAAAACGGTGGAATGGATGATTTGGGAGCTGCAAACCTCCAAATGGGGAGGTTATATCCTCGAGACAGCAGCATCAATCACCACATTTTCATTATTAAGTAACATCGAGGTATGCAGAGCCGATTCGGCACCTTATCTGAACCTAGCAGCTGTGCCCTAAATTCCAGCCGTGGCGCCTGTCTGCAGGAATTCAGTTGCCTGTGTTTAAAATGAGTGTTAGCATCTATCATTTCCCCACACCAAATGGTTTTGTGTCGGTGGTTGGCAGCACTAATCCGTCACCAGGGTTCTCCACTGCCCGGCTCGATACCCTCTTCGTCACTGTTGGGGGGAGAGGAATGAGAGGCCCCCAGGATGGGGGAAATGTCACTGTGAGGACAATTGCAACATTTGGGACTCTTTCACCAAAAAAAAAAAGCAGGAGGGAGAGGAAAAAATGTCCATATCTATTGCAGGCTCTGCCTTCTTATCTCACTGATTCTGGGTAGTCAAGGGTCTTCCATCATCCATTCTTTCCTTGTTTAGTCGCTAAGTTGTGTCTGACTCTTTGTGACCCCGTGGACTGTAGCCTGCAGGGGTCCTCTGTCCATGGGATTTCCCAAGCAAAAATACTAGAGTGAGTTTCCTTCTCCAGGGGATCTTCCCAACATAGGGATCAAACCTGTGTCTCCGGCAATGCAGGCAGCTTCTTTACCACTAAACCACCTAGGAAGCAGTGTACCTATGGCTGCTTCATGTTGAGCTTTGACAGAAAACAAAAAAACTTTGTAAAGCAATTATCCTTCAATTAAAAAAGAAAAAAAGTTGGTGGGACCTTGCCATAGAGGATGGAAGGCTTTGGCTCTGTGATCCTTCAGCTCTCAAGGATAAAGAATTGCAGCACATGTGAGCTGAAGAGGACCTTAAACCATCCGGTCTGGTTTGTCTCAACCTCCTTGGGGATTCAAAAACCTTTTAGGATCCTCTACTCAGAAATATGGACTTCCCTGGTGGCTCAGATGGTAAAGAAACTGCCTGCAATGCAGAAGACCTGGGTTTAATCCCTGGGTCAGGAAGATCCCCTGGAGAGGGGAATGGTTACCCACTCCAGTATTCTTGCCTGGAGAATCCCATGGACAGAGGAGCCTGGCAGGCTACAGTCCATGGGGTTGCAAAGAGTCAGACATGACTGACTAACACACACACCCAGCAATATATACAAATCCAAAATTTTGTCTCATACATACCAAACTTAGACTATCGTTTTATAGGATATGTGAACCCCTGGTTAAAAATCTTAGATACAGTTTAAACCCCTCATTTGACAGTTGGAGAGGCTGAGTCCCCACGGATAGAAAGCTATGTGTCAGAGTCTTCAGAGTGAACAAGTAGAATTTTGGGTGGGGTGAATGAATCTCAAGCCAGTGAGATATAGTTGAAAAAGGAAGGGCTTAAGAGCCAAAAAGACCTGGGTTTGAATCAGCTTCACAACTAGTTGTTACTAGTCGTGTGGCTTGGGAAAAGCCCAATAGATACACTCTCCAAAATACAGTTTTCTTATCTGTGAAATCACATAATATTTAGTTTTTAAGATTGCAGGAAGGATTAGTGTTAATGGAAGTAGGTAGCATGCTATGATACACATCCAAGTCCCCCATTAAGAACCAAAGGATTCTCCCCACCAATGGGGGTGCCATCATCAGAAAGCCACCAGTTATCAGTCCCCTACAGGGATTACATCAGCTGAAGAGAATGGCTTCACTCAACCTAACACCTTTTCCTAGGGCAGGCTGCATCCCATAACTGAATTATATGGCAGCATAAAGGCCTGTCCCAACTCTGGACAACTTAAATGTCATCTTATCTTCAAAACCACCTATAAGGTTGGCTGAGGCCTCTGTAGAGTCTGTATCAACAGCTCTGTTTTCCCTCTGTTCAGTCCAACCCTGTCCCTTCTCATCCACGGCTATTGATCCTAAAGAGTACTCCCTAACTGTTAGGAGAAGCGCACTGACTGGCCAGGCACCACAGTCACTGTTTGCATGAGTTATTTTTACAACAGGAGGTCCTGGTAAGTAAGGAACACCAAACTAACAAGCCACCACTAACCGGAAGAGTTCGGGAAACGTCAAAAGGAGACGTTTCCTACCACCTCTCAGAAACCTTCTTGCTGGCATCCATCTTGGCAGAGCAATGCGTGTGAAACCAGGGAGGACCCTGAGTCAGAATGATTGGCCAAAGACAACCCAGAAACTAATCCATCACCATAAAGCCCGAGACTGTGAACCACATTCCCTTATCCTCCTGCCCTCCCACCAGGCACCCTTTCCCAATAAAGTCTCTTGTTTTGTCAGCACATATGTCTCCTTGGACAATTCATTTCCGAGTGTTAGACAAGAGCCCACTTTTGGGCCTTGGAAGGGGTCTCCCCTTCCTGCGAGAAATAAGCACCCTGCATCCTGAGCTCCATCCATCTCTGAGTCTGCCTTCCAGTCCAGATATAGGACTAGATCAGATCCTGCTGGTTAGCAGGCTCTGGGGTGATTTCCTGATGTTCCTGTTGTGATTTGAGTTTGGAAGCCAGAGCTCCTGACTCCCAGTCAAGTGCTTTACTTTACCGAGCCAAAAAGCTATCAGTTCCAGTGTGTCCACTGTCCCATCGATCTTCTCTGCATGGGCTTGGTGCCCCTTGGAGAGAAAGGATACATGGGCTGCTGTCATCCTTTCAATCCAACCCTCTGCCTCCTGTTATCAAAATGCCTCAAATGAAAGGCAGAGATGCCTGGGCTGCTTCACAAAGTGATACTCAGGTGCCCTCACTTCTTGAGTTGGAAGGGACAGAGTGAAAGTCATTTGGCTTCGTGTTTGTTTGGATTCAGAACCTGAGGCCCAAGGGGTAGGGATGAGGTGGGGTGGGAGCTGGGGGCCTGCATATCAGGCTGGAAGCTAGAGGAGGGGGTGCCTGACTGTGTTACCAGGCTCCCTGACTTCTGTACACACCATTGCACACACCATTGCACACAGAGCACAGCTGTGCACTGTCAGCTGTGAAGCCCTGGGTAAGGGGGCTGATGGACAGGCTAGAGTCATGAATCCCCCGGGATTCCACTATTCAACATCCCGAAGATTGTGTCTGAATCGGATCGTGAAGCTTATGGCAAACTGAGGGTCAGAGTGACCACGTCTGCTGATGCCCTCCTTCCCCTCTCATATCAACTTAAAGAGATACCTGGGCAGAACAGCAAATCTGCAACCAGAAAACCCACATATTTGACACTCAGTGATGAGTACAGGCTGTGTGTGAGGCTCTGTGCTCTGGGGAGAAGGGTGTCTGGTCACACCTTAGGGGGCTCTAGGAATAGATACACTCACTGATTAAGTAGGTTGTTCAGCAAATATTTACAAACCCAAGTCCTGCGCTGTGCCCTGGGGAGATATGGTGAACAAGAAAGATGTGATCCTGCCCTAAAAAGACCACAGCCTAGGGCCTCCCATTCCGATAGGGTCTTCGTGGGGCCTTGTTTCCCTTCAGTTGTTGAGGACATTTCCTTCTACTAATCATGATGCTTCTGACTTTCATTTAAACTTGTTGGGGGCTTCATCCTGTGGTTATGGTCCCATTCGCTGTGGCTCTTATCTCACCTTTGAGGAGCCTCCTTCTCACTAGGCCTTACATTTTGCTCACCCTCTCCTTTGTTTAAAACCAGAATCATCTTCTTAGGATAGCTCTAGACTGAATCAGACTGGCAAGAAAGAGGCCAAGGTCAAAAGACCATTCACCACAGTGATTCACTGGCATCACTTGGTGACCAGATGGTGCTTGTTCCTAATCTTTGCCCACCCTCCAGGCCCCAAACCCAGAGAGTGGGTGAGACTGCCCATCACTGGTTGGAAGCATCATTTTCCTTTATGAAGGCTTGTCTTGCTATGCTTAGAGTCCCTCTGCAAGGAGTAATTATACTTCCTATCATGAAGACTGGAAAACTGAAGCAGAAAGCTGAAAAATGACTTCACCAAGGTCATACTACTCTCCCGAGGTTGAAATTCTGCACTGAATTTAAAGTGAGAAATTGACACATGCAAACACACAGTCAAGAAGAGCAAGTGAAGGTAAGAGGAGAGGCAAAGACAGGGGCTAAAAAGAAATGTAGACAGGGGACAGAATGAAGGAGAGGCAAAGGGAATAAGAGTGAGAATTCAGCCCAAATGATGACTTCTTTGCTTTCCAGAGGCATTTATCTTTCATTTGACCTTATAAGAGTCTATTTGTGTTGAGATTTTAAATTGAGGATTTTTTCTTTTTAAAAAACATCCCTGCGCAGTTAGCATGGTTCTATATTAATTTTTATTCATGCCAGTGGCTTCAGTATTTATTCTCCTCCAAAATCACTGAGATGGAAGGGACAGAATGAAAGTCATTTGGCTTCGTGTTTGTTTGGATTCAGAACCTGAGGCCCAGGGGTAGGGATGAGGTGGGGTGGGGGCTGGGGTCTCTCCATCAGGCTGGAAACTAGAGGCGGGGTGCCTGACGGTGCTATCAGGCTCCCGACTTCTGTCCAAACCATACTGTACCCTGCACTGTCAGCTGTGGAGCCCCTGGGTGAGGGAGCTGATGGACAGGCTAGAGTCATGAATCCCCTGGGATTCCACTATTCAACGTCCTGAAGATGGTGTCTGACCTGTGTCTTGAATCTTATGGCAAACTGAGGCTCAGAGTGACCAAGAGGTCAAGTCTGGGCCTGGGCATCTGACTTCCTGGGTATGCATTCCAGCTTCACCACTTACAGGCTGCAAGACCCTCACTTCACCTGGACCGCAGCTCTTCTCATCTGCAAAATGGGATCAGTAAAAATGATGACTGCCTAGAGCAAGTGTGAGGATAAGGAAATGACTACCCTTGAAGAATTTGGCTTTAGTGTTTGGCACCCAGTAGGTGCTCAAAAAGTGTTTGTGAGTTGAATGAATATAGTTCATGCACTTGCATAAGAATTCTGCAGGCAAAGGAGGCATGAAAAAGCGACTAAATACATAGGCCCTGGAAACGGAGTGTGCTGCACTAAGTCATTTCAGTCATGTCCGTCTCTGAGACCCTATGGACTGTAGCCCACAAGGCTCCCGTGTCCATGGGATTCTCCAGGCAAGAATACTGGAGTGGGCTGCCGTGCTCTCTTCCAGGGGATCTTCCAGACCCAGGGATTGAACTTGCGTCTCTGATGTCTCCTGCACTGGCTGCCAGGTTCTTTACCACTAGTGCCACCTTGGAAGCCTGGAAACAGACCTGGGTTCAAATCTGTTGTCTATTTCCCTGTTACCTAGGGGTCAGATTGCCTGGATTTGTGCCCTGGCCCTCAGCCCTTAATACCTTTATAACTTTGAACCAGTCAATTTACTGCTCTGAGCCTCCGTTTATTCATAACTAAAATGGAGTTGATAATAATACCTACTTCATTGTGTTGCTTGAAGACTAAATTGGAACACATATAAAGGGCTTAGCATGGTACCTGCTAAGATAATGGTACCTGCTTATATAATGAGAACTAACTAATGAATGTTAGTTACAAACAAAACACGCCCCAAAGATGGGAATTCACAAAGCAGAGAAATGCAGTGGCAGACTTTGAAAATAAACGGAACTGCAGGTGCAAAGGCCCAGAGGCATAGACAAGCACAGTGTGATAAGCAGGCTGACTGGGACCCATAAGGCATGCCTGAAGCAAAGAGTGAGGGGTTGGCGGAGGCAAGCTGTGTTTGTGGCAGGAAGTAATCATGCAGGGCCTTGAATACCAGTCTAGGGAGATTTTTTTTCTTTCTTTCTTTTTATTCTTGGCTGTGCTGTCTTCATTGTTGTACATGGGCTTTTTCTAGTTGCAGCGAGAGGGGGCTACTCTCTAGCTGTGGTACACGGGCTTCTCATTGCCGTGGCATCTCTTGTTGCGAGCACAGGCTTAGTTTCCCCATGGCATGTGGGATCTTTCTGGACCAGGGATCGAATCCCTGTCTCCCACACTGGCAGGTGGGTTCTTAACCACTGGGCCACCAGGTAAGTCCCATCTAGGGAGCTTTGACTTCTCTGTTCTGAAGGCCCCAGGGAGCCACTGAGGGTTTTAATCAGGGAAGGGACATGGTTATATTTGGACAGACTAAGCTCCTATTCCCTGAGGCTGTAATCCATGAAGGCCTTTGCAATCAAGGTGAGATGTCTCATCCCATGGATGGGAAAACCAAGGCCCCATATGGGGAAGGGTTTGCCCAGTGCCTAGAGTGAGGCTTTGGCAGATTCAAGGCCAGAATTCTGGGCTTCAGCTGACTGATTTCTTCCCACCCTCCTGGACTTGGGTAAAGACAGGAAAGGCCCGGCATTCAGGGATACCACTGGAGCAAGGAACTGGATGTTGCATAACAAACGGCAGGGACAATCTCAGTGGTAAACAACAAGAAACATTTAATTAGCTTGCAAACCTCTGGGTCAGCAGGGGTGGCCCTGCTTGGCCCCCATCTCCTCCCAGGACCAGCAGGCCAGGCTGGGCATGCTACCGTGGCAATGGCAGAAGCAGCACCACACACGTGCTGTTCAAGCCTCTGCTCACTGCACCTCTGTTGACATCCCCCTGGCCCAAGCAAGTCCCACAGTTGCGCACTGTTAAGTCAGAATCCCAGTGGGAAGTCACAGCAAAGTAACACGGCAGAGAGCACAGACCTATAACTGGGGAGCAGTGAGGGATGGAAAGACTTGGAGCCACAGTCCAGACGACTGCAGGTGCTTCTGGGGGCTGTCCAGGGTTCCAGGCTCCCCTCCTATCCTCAGATGTCCACTTGTCACTGCAGCTACTCCCTCAAAATGAGGTGGAGCCACTTCCCTGGTGGCTCAGTGGTTAAGAATCCTCCTCCCAATACAGGGTTCCATCCCTGGTCCAGGAAGACCCCACGTGCTGCAGAGCCACTAAGCCCATGTGCCACAACTAGCGAGCCCACGCTCTAGAACCCAGGAGTCACAACTACGGAAGCCCGCTCTCCTTAAAGCCCGGGCTCCACATCGAGAGAAGCCACTGCAGTGGAGAGCCCATGCGCCGCAGCAACAAGAGAGCAGCCCCCGCGGCCACTAGAGAAAGCCCTCGTGCAGCAACGAAGACCCGGAGCAGCCATAAACAAACAAATAAATAAATTTTTTTTTAATAAAAAAGTAGAAATGGGGGGAAGGCCAACACCTCTCCTGAGCACACATGCCAAGAGTCCTGCCGCGCTCTGCAAGCCCATGCTTCCTCACGCACCCCACCCTCCCCAGTCTGTCAAGTCACGCCGCTCTCCCCCACGACTCCTGGGTCTCCAGCTCGCTGCAGCTCCACTCTAACTCCAGCACCCCGGCTCTCCAGGCGCTCCCCCACCCCAGGACCTTTATCCAGGCTGTTCCCTTGGCCACCTTCCCCGCTCTTCCTACCCCCACACCTTCAGGTCGCTAAGAAACCGCCTCTGATCCCTCCATCTGAGTCTCCGGTGATTCTCTATGACCGAAGCCTGTTTATTTTGTTTTCCGAGGGCTTATCATTGTTTAAAATTGTGTCAATGTATTGGTCTGATACGTGTCTGTCTCTCTCAAGACTGTAAGCACCTTGAGGGACTTTACCACCTGTACCTTGTACAGGAAGGACCTTCTTCACAGTAGACATTCAATAAATATGCATTAAAAGCAAGGAAAGAAGGAGGGAGGGAGTGGGGACGAAAGAGAGACCGTGAGGTGAGAATTCTTGATGCCCATTTTACAGATCTAAAAAGACTCAAATAAGTGAACCTCCTTGCCCATAGGCCTATAGCCACACCTCTAGGAAACTGTGATATAAACCCAGCCCCAAGAGGCTCCTTAAGTCTGCTCTTCCCACTAGACCACTCATGACCAAAGATGATCTTAACCTACAAAACACAGAGTCAATTATGGAGCAAATGCCCCTGTGCCCAGCATGTAGCTTAAACAATAGAACATTATGGAGACCTTTGAGGTCCCCTGAGTTTTTCTTCTGAACTCCATCCCTCTCTTCCTGCCTCCCCAGAGGTGACCATCATGTAAAACTAATATTTTAGCACTTTTAGGCATGTTTTTGGAGAGGGCAACGGCACCCCACTCCAGTACTCTTGCCTGGAAAATCCCATGGGTGGAGGAGCCTACTGGGCTGCAGTCCACGGGGTCGCAGAGTCAGACAGGACTGAGCGACTTCCCTTTCACTTTTCACTTTCATGCGTTGGAGAAGGAAATGGCAACCCACTCCAGTGTTCTTGCCTGGAGAATCCCAGGGACAGGGGAGCCTGGTGGGCTGCCATCTATGGGGTCGCACAGAGTCGGACACGACTGAAGCGACTTAGCAGCAGCGGCATGTTTTAAAATACTTTTACTCTGGTGTGTATGCTTAAACAGTATTGTTTTATGTCTGTTCAGAGTTCCATATACATAGCATCATCCTCTGTGTATCTTTCTGCAACCTATTTTTTTTCACTTGATATTATGTTGTGAGCTTCATCCCTGCAGTTCTAGTTCATTCATTTTCACTGCTGCCTATTGGTCCCTGTATGAATAATCCATGGTTTATTTATCTATTCCCCACACTGACAGACATTCAAGTTGTTCCCAGCTTTATGCAATGGGTAAACCTTCCTTCAAAAGAAATATTCTGCAGAACCTCAACACAAAAAGCAGATAAAAGCAGAACTGCTTCGTTTGAGTTGAGGAAAGGGCTGTCCCGGGGGCCTCAGATGGGGTTCTACTGCCAGGAAGGCAGCAAATATTCCTGGGGCTTCCCCCAGGCAGTAGGTAGGCGAGAAGGCAAGAAGAGACAAGACAGTGAGAAAGGATGGTATTTAAAAAACAAAATGAGTGAGAGTCATTGCTCACAAGGCCTCTCAACAGAGCTAGGAAATATTATGCCACATACGTACAGACATTTAAACACACACTTGTGCGTGTATACCTATAGTTACATCTATATCTATCTGTAACCATCAGTTCAAGTCAATACTTCCAATTCCAACGTAATATGTCAGGTTTCTTTCTAGCCTGGGACCCCTGGTTCCCATCATCCTCAGTATATTTACGGGTTTGCTCAGCCCCTGGATGTAAACAAGACTCCAACCACACCAACCCTGCCCTTGGCCCTGTGGCCTCCTTGATCCCACTGTCTTCTTAGCCCCTGGCCAAGCTGTCATTTCCAAGAGCAGGGAAGGAAAGAGAGTGGGGGGAAGGAGAAGGAGGGAGAAGAGAGACGAAGGAGAATCTCCGATTCTCTCTTAAGCTGCTCCAGTCAAGCTAAATCTCCCATCGTTCCTCCAAAACTGCTTTGATCAAAGTCACCCATGGCCCCCAGGCTGCTAAACCTAATGCTTAATTCTTAGTTCTCCTTTTATTTGCTCCAAAAGTCACGATAGATACAATCGATTGTGGTCTCTTCTGGAAACACTTTCTTCACTTGGCGTTGCCTGGCCCCCCTCCCACCTCACTGGCTGCTGCTTTTCTGTATCCTTGCTGAAGTGAAGTCGCTCAGTCGTGTCCGACTCTTTGTGACCCCATGGACTGTAGCCTTCCACGCTCCTCTGTCCATGGGATTTTCCAGGCAATATACTGGAGTGGATTGCCATTTCCTTCTCCAGGGGATCTTCCCAACCCAGGGATTGAACCCGGGTCTCTTGCACTGTAGACAGACACTTTACCCCGCCCCTCCTCATATCCCCATCTATTCAGTCTGGGGACCCCAGGCCTCAGTCCTTGGTCCTCTTCATCTACCTTCACTTGGTAATCTCATCCAGTCTCATGACGTTAAACATCTGGGATTTCCTTGGTGGTCCCGCGGTTAAGAATGCCTCCCAATGCAGGGAATGCCGGTTCGATCCCTGGACAGAGTACTAGGGCCCAGCAGCTGCGGAGCAACTAAGCCCGTACTCCACAACTAGTGAGCTCACACGCTCTGGAGCCCGTGTGCTGCAGCTGGAGTGTCTGTGTGCTGCAATGAAAGATCCCGCATGACACGGGGAAGATCTCTCAACCCAGTGCAGCTGAATACATAAAAACAGTAATAAGTAAATATCATCTATGTCCTGATGTCTACTAAGTCCTATCTCTACCCAGGACCTCTCCTCCAGACCTCTAGATCTGTATTAATTTCTTGCAGCTGTCATAACCAATTACCACCAACTGGTTATTCTTACAACTCTGGAGGCGAGAAGTTCAAGATCAAAGTGTTAGCAGGGCTGTATCCTTCTGGGGCACCTGATGGAGCACATGCTTCCTGCCTCCCTCCTAGCTTCCAGTGGTTGCCAGCACCCTGGCATTCCTTGGCTTGCTGATGTATCACTCTGATCCTAGCATCCATCTTCCTCTGTGTCCTCACATCACCTTCACTCTCTGTGTCTCTCTGCATCCAAATTTCCGTCTTCTTACAGCACACCAGTCATTGGATTAAAGGCTCCATCCGCATTCCAATTCAGCAAGATCTTATCTTAACTCAATTACTTCTGCCAAGGCCCTGTTTCCAGATAAGGTCACATTCACAGGTCCCAGGTAAACGTGAACTTGGGGGAGGGAAACACTGTTCAACCCTGTACAAGATACCACTCCAAATCTCACTATGGGATGCCTCAATTTTGAACTTAAGATGTCCAACCTGAACCCTAGTCTCCCCTTTCTGCCCCTCAAACTGCTTCTTCTTCAGCTTTCTCCATCTTAGTAAGTGACGACTTCATCCTTTCAGTCACACTGGCTAAACCCCTCTGAGTCACCTTTGATTCCTCTTTCTTTCACACCCCACATTTAATCCAATAGGAAACCCCACTTGCTCTACTTCTAACATGTGTCTAGAATCTGACCCTTTCTCACGACCTCCCGCACCACCACCCTGGTCCAAGCCTCCATCCTCTCTCACCTGGATCACCTATAATGACCTTCTCAGGAGGCTCTCAGCTTTCACCATCACTCCCTTTGGTCCATGCTCCCCACACTAGCCAGAGATCCACTTGAAACAGAAGTCGGGCCATGTCACTCCCCTGTGACACTCTCCAGTGTCAGGATGCCAGATAAAATATGGGATGCCCAGTGAAATCTGAACTCCAGGTAAACATAAAGTAACTTTTATTAGAAGTATGTTCCATGTACTATGTGGAACATACTTACACTAGAAAAAGAAAGAAAGAAAGAAAAAGCTGTTCATTATCTGAATTCACATTTTAAATGTTTACTATTTTTTACTTTGTTTGGCTGCCCCAGGTCTTAGTTGCAGCGCCTGATATCTTCACTGTAGCATGTGGGCTCTTAGTTGCAGCATGCAGGATCTGGTTCCCTGCCCAGGGATCAAACCCAGTCTCCTTGTATTGGGAGCAAGGAGTCTTAACCACTGGACCATCAAGGAAATCCCCTGAAATTCACATTTAACCAGACATCCTGTATTGTTATTTGGTAAATTAAATGGTCATATTCCCATTGCTCCCATCTCATTCAGAGAAATACCCAACGTCCCTGTACTGGCCTACAAGGGCCCTACATAACCTGGCCCCACCACCTCACTTCCCATCTTCCTACTTTCCTCCTTTCTCACCCGCTGAAGTCACACTGGACTCCTTACCAAATCTTATAAACCCCAATCTTACCCCCACTTCAGGATCTTTGCCTGGTACATACTTCCTCTGAATATTCACATGGCTTGCTCCTCGCTTTCCTGAAATCTTTGTTCAATGGCCTCTCAGTTCAGTTCAGTTCAGTCGCTCAGTCCCCATGAATCGCAGCAGCCTCCCTGTCCATCACCAACTCCTGCAGTTCACTCAGACTCACGTCCATCGAGTCAGTGATGCCATCCAGCCATCTCATCCTCTGTCGTCCCCTTCTCCTCCTGCCCCCAATCTGACCACTCAAATTATTCACTTCCCCCAGATCACTTATGCCCATTCCTGCTTTACTTATCTATTATCTATCCCCTAGATTAGAATGGCAGCTCCAAGAGGGCAGAGATGTTTGTCTTCCTCACTGTTCTATATATAGAGCCTGGAACAGGGCCTGGCCCACAGGAGGTGCTCAATTAATATCTGTTCAATGAATGGCTTTCAGTTTCTTCATCTGTAATATGAAAACACTTCCCTAAGGTATGGAGATATTATGACAGGCAGATGAGTTTTAAAAAAGTAAAGTGGTGCTGAATCAGTGTCCCCAGCACCCCCTACCCTCATCTAGGTTCACTGCCAGTTTAGGAAGTCTATAAAACAGGGGTCCTCAGGACTTCCCTGGTGGTCCAGTGGCTAAAATTCCACGTCCCTATTGCAGGGGCCCCAAATTCATTCCCTGGTCAGGGAACTGGATCCCACATGCTGCAACTAAGGGTTTGCATGCTGCAATGCAGAGTTCATTGCCTCAACTAAGACCTAGCAGCACTCCCCGGTGGCTCAGACGGTAAAGCGTCTGTCTACATACAATGCGGGAGACCTAGGTTCCATCCCTGGGTCGGGAAGATCCCGTGGAGAAGGAAATGGCAATCCACTCCAGTACTATTGCCTGGAAAATCCCACGGACAGAAGAGCTTGGTAGGCTACAGTCCATGGGGTCGCAAAGAGTCGGACACGACTGAGCAACTTCACTTTCAAGACCTAGCGCAGTCAAATGAAAACAAACAAGCAAACAGGGGTCGTCGCCAAACTCCAGGATCTAATGGCTGACGATCTGAGGTGGAGCTGATGTAATTAACAGAAATAAAGTGCACAATAAACGTACTTCGCTTGAATCATCCTGAAACCATCCCCCTCCTGACTGTAGAAAAATTGTCTTCCATGAAACCAGTCCCTGGTGCCAAAAGGGTTGGGGACTACTGCATAAAAGATCGAAGTTCTGACCACTGCGCTGGAGTCGCTGCTGTCCTCCTAGTGGCCACTGCTGGAATTACAGGCACCATGCCCTGGAAGGCCTAACCTGTCATTAGGGACCAAGCTCTGCAAATCCCCTTTATAGGTTAGCAAACATGCCCAGAACTCCTGATCAAGGCTCCTAGGAACAGGGCAGCCAGCAAGTGTCTCAGAGATCCCTCCCACATCCCCAGGCCCACATATACCTGCTGCAGGCTCCCACTTTCCCCAGCACCTGCCTCTGCTCTTTCCTGGGTCAGGTTTTTAATTCTGTCTCGCCGTCTGCCTTTGCCTTCATTATCCTCTGCCTGCCATGGAGGGGTTAGTTAAAGTGTCAGAGTGATGTCATTTACAGCCTCCTGTTGCTAAGCAACGGACCCAGGTGAGCCCTTGAACTTGTTTCTCAGCTGCTGAAATGTATCTGATGGAGTGATGGGGGCCTGAGTTGAAGTATTTCATCACTGGGATGAGTTGCTGGCCTGGTGGCCCTGTCCCTCTTGAGCCTGGACAGGACTGACCCAGGCCTCAGGGCCCTATTGTCCTCAGTTCAGATCAGTTCAGTTGCTCAGTCATGTCTGACTCTTTGCAACCCCATGGACTGCAGCACGCCAGGCTTCCCGGTCCATCACCAACTCCCAGAGCTTACTCAAACTCAAGTCCATCAAGTCAATGATGCCATCCAACCATCTCATCCTCTGTTGTCCCCTTCTCCCCCAACTTTCAATCTTTCCCAGCATCAGGGTCTTTTCCAATGAGTCAGTTCACATCAGATGGCCAAAGTATTGAAGCTTCAGCTTCAGTATCAGTCCTCCCAATGAATATTTAGGACTGATTTCTTTACGATTGCATGGTTTGATCTCCTTGAAGTCCAAGGGACTCACAAGAGTCTTTTCCAACACCACAACTCAAAAGCAGCAATTCTACAGCACTCAGCTTCCTACTGCCCTCAGCCTCCCCTACTTAACCAGCGCTGCTCAGAGACTCCTGGGTGTCCAGCCCCAAGGTACCCATTCCCAGTAGAAATAAACCAGACATGGCCTACCTTGAAGGACAACCCTGGCTCAGTAGAAAGAGAGGGCCTCCCAAGGAGGCCACTGCCATCTGGGCTTACAAGTGAGTCAGATTCACTCTGCCTGCCAAGGATGCTCCAGAGAAAGTGACTGAGTCTCAGAGGATGACAGGAGTTGGCTTAGGACCACTGAGAAAAGAAGACTTTCCAGGCTGTGGGAATGCCTAGAAGCAGGAAAAGCCCTGGCTCCTTTGGACAGAGGCTTCTGCCCCAGAATCGTGGCAACACTGGCAGAGTCTGCAGTCAGCTTTAGCATTCGCTCTGTGTGACTTCAGCTGCATCCTTGCTTCTTTCTGGACCTTGCTTTACATCCCTCAGGATGCAGGGGGTGTGGATTAGATGAACTCAGTGTTTTGCAAAGTACTATGGACCGCAAGGAGATCCAATCAGTCCATTCTGAAGGAGATCTGCCCTGGGATTTCTTTGAAAGGAATGATGCTAAAGCTGAAACTCCAGTACTTTGGCCACCTCATGCGAAGAGTTGACTCATTGGAAAAGACTCTGATGCTGGGAGGGATTGGGGGCAGGAGGAGAAGGGGACAACAGAGGATGAGATGGCTGGATGGCATCACTGACTCGATGGACGTTGAGTCTGCGTGAACTCCAGGAGTCGGTGATGGACAGGGAGGCCTGGCGTGCTGCGATTCATGGGGTCGAAAAGGGTCAGACACGACTGAGCGACTGAACTGAACTGATGTGCATGCTGCTGGGGGTATACCCTAGGTTTTGGCAGCGGGCTGTTTCAGAATTAAACCTTTATTTGAATAGTTTTGAACTTACTTTAATACATAATATTGTGTCTCTCTCCTTTAGAAAATATTATTTTTTCTATTTTTGGCTGCGCTGGGTCTTCGTTGCTGCATGGGTTTTCTCTGGTTGCAGTGAGCAGGGGCACTACTCTTCCTTGCGGTGTGCAGGCTTCTCAGTGCGGTGGCTTCTCTTATTGCAGAGCACGGGCTCTAGGTAGTTACAGCATAGGGGCTCGGTAGCTGTGGCGTGCGGGCTCTAGGCAGGCGGGCTGAGCTGCTCTGCGGGATGTGGAATCTCCCCAGACCACGGATCGACCCTGTGGCCCCTGTACTAGCTGGTGCATTCTTATCCACCGTACCATCAGGGAAGTCATGAACTTACTTTAAACAGGATGAGAAAGGTACGCAACTGGTATATCAAATAAGTGATGCGACACAGTCCCTTAAAATACTTTCACTTAAGTTTTTGAAAAGCCAATTATTTTAAAGAACAATATTAACTAATAATACAGGTGTGATCTGTCGATGTCCAAGATTTCAGAAACACTAAAGCAGTCTCCCAATCCGATATACACAAGGACTAACACTGCCCAGAGCTCTCAGTCACTCCTAAACCACAGTGCCTGGGGCACTCCAGATGAGATTATCACCTTTTCTTTTCACAGATGAGTCACTCAGGCCCAGGGAGGTTACTGATCAAGTCTGTGGCCTTGAGAACTGGGCTCTGAAACTGTGCCCATCCCCCACCACGCTGACATCACTCATCTGTATCTTCCAGCTCTCACCCCAGCATAGGTATAAACTGAATTTTAACCAAAAGCATCCAGGAGCCCACTTGCAAAGTCAGAGAAACTGGAGACAGCCCACCACAAGACACTGGGCCAGTTGTTTCCCCATCTCTGGACCCAGTGAGCTGGGGTAAGGGTTGAGGTCTTTTCCAGCTACATGTTCTTGAAGTCAGAGTTTCTGAGAGCCCCTGAATGTTCTGGAAACTAGGAGAGGGGGTCGGTGAGAAAAGCAGAGAGCTGCAGCACCTCAGGCCTCCTTACTGTGTTAGTGGCTCTGAAATGCAAAGGCCGGGATGCTTCCCAGCATCACCTTGGGTAAGACTCCTCCATTGTTCTGGGCCATCTGCTTTGCTTGAGCCTGATCTCTGGGGTCTTCTGAGGATATCTTTTACTCCCTGCTGCCAGATGTGGGTGCCTGCCTGATAGGGTGACCAACCATCCGCTTTTCCTAGGATGGAGGGGTTCCTGAATCGTGAGACTTTAAGTTTTAACAGCCGGATGGTCCCAGACAAAGATGGATGAGTTTTCTCCTTGTGCCCTTGTGCTGTGAGCTTTACTTTCATCTCCTCCTGGAATTCTTGACACTACCCAGAAGGGTAGGGCTCACTGTTACTATTATTTTCTCATTTTCCAGATGAAAAGAATAGAGGCTCAGAGAGGAAATGACTTGCCAGGGTCAGCAATGCCAATGGTAGAGCTGATTTTCAAATCCAGGTCTGGGGTATCTGAGGTACAGATACTTGACGTAAATCTTTTCAGTGGCCCAAGAGCCTCAGCATTGGATGAGCCAGGGTGAAGTCAGAGAGGAGGTGGATGACTTGGAGTCAATATCGAGGCCCTGCTCTCTGCTGTTCTCTGTGTCCAAAATGACACTGTCTGGCATTGAAACATGTATACTATCAAGTACAGGTAATCTTATTTGTGATAATGTTTTGATTTACAATAAACAGGTACTAGTTTAAAAAATAAAAAGAAAAAAAGAAAAAAAAAAATGACACTGTCCTTTTTTCCATGAAGGTGAGAGACTTGGACTCTGGTGCCTAACCATAGGACTCCATATCTAACTTGAACAAATCACTTGCTTCTCTGGGCCTCAGTTTTCCTAACTAGAAACTGGAAACATTATCTGAGATCCCCTTGAAGACTATATGAAAGAGGCTTAAAAGTCATCAGATTGAATCACCTCTTCATTTTACAAATGAGGGAAATTGAGGTCCAAGGAGAGATAAAACTAAGTTCTTCTGATTGCACTTGTCGCCAAGAGTTGGACACGACTGAGTGACTGAACTGAACTGAACTGATGGTAGTAGAGAATGTCAATACTCAAAGAGAAGCAGAGTCAACATGAAGAGAAATACACAGAGAGGAAAGGAAGAGACGGAGAAGATAAGGGGAGGAGGAGAAGAGAGAAAGAGACAGAGAGAAACTCAGAGAAGAAATGAATGAGAATTTGCAGCTGGCCTTATTCGGTTTCTGGATCTGGCCATGCCTGAAGTNTTTTTTCCATGAAGGTGAGAGACTTGGACTCTGGTGCCTAACCATAGGACTCCATATCTAACTTGAACAAGTCACTTGCTTCTCTGGGCCTCAGTTTTCCTAACTAGAAACTGGAAACATTATCTGAGATCCCCTTGAAGACTATATGAAAGAGGCTTAAAAGTCATCAGATTGAATCCCCTCTTCATTTTACAAATGAGGGAAATTGAGGTCCAAGGAGAGATAAAACTAAGTTCTTCTGATTGCACTTGTCGCCAAGAGTTGGACACAACTGAGTGACTGAACTGAACTGAACTGATGGTAGTAGAGAATGTCAATACTCAAAGAGAAGCAGAGTCAACATGAAGAGAAATACACAGAGAGGAAAGGAAGAGACGGAGAAGATAAGGGGAGGAGGAGAAGAGAGAAAGAGACAGAGAGAAACTCAGAGAAGAAATGAATGAGAATTTGCAGCTGGCCTTATTCGGTTTCTGGATCTGGCCATGCCTGAAGTCCACTTGGGCATCCCAGTGATTGAGCCAATAAAGTCCCTCTTGTACTTAAGCCAGCTTGAGATGTGCTTCTATCACTTACAACCCAGAGAGTTCTAAGTCATTTACACCAGTTCTTTTATCCTTCCTTTCAGGGATCTGGGGATATGTGTATTAAGTAATTAATTCATTCATCCATTCAACAAACATTTATTAGCACCCACTATGTAATAGGTACCATGCAAGGGGCACAGTGTGGATACAGCGATAAACAAGATACACAGGAGGCCTCAAAGGACTCACAATCCAGTTGGGAAGGCAGATAGGAAAATAAATTAGTACAGTGAAGTGTGATGGAAGTCGCAGAGAAAGACTGCGTGCCCGAGAGAGGTGAGCCACTGCAGGGGACGTGGGGGTGCCCAAGCAGGCGGACTATGAGATAGAAATGATGGCCTGCCCCTGGGAAATGACATTGAATGGTTGAGGGTGGGCTGGAAAGGAGTAGAGAGGCAGAGGGTAGAGGAGGAATCTGATCTGCGGAGCTGCAGTTGATTTGAACGTGGACCAGGGCCTCCTCTGTTACTGAAGTCCAGCGTGGACCTGGGGTTTTCCAAGATGAGTAAGACAGCATCCTTCCCAGGGTGACAGGGGAGCCAGAGGCACACAGACAAGGATTGTACAGAGTCTGGGAGCGAGGCCTGTCCACTGAGACACTGAGGGTGTGGCCGATTCTAGCTGCAGGAGGGGATGTCAGACAAATTTTCTTATAGAAACCTATCTACGTTGGGTCTTTTAGATGAAGGTGAGGTGATCAGGGATGGAGAGTATATACTCCAAGTAGGGTTTTATTATTATTTTAGTATTTATTTATTTGGCTGCACCAGGTCTGAGTTGCAGCACATGGGATCTAGTTCCCTGTCTAGGGCCCCTGCATTGGGAGCACCAAGTCTTAACCACTGGACCACCAGAGAAGTCCCCAGGGAGGGTTTTTGGTGGGCTAGGACTTGAGGCTGTGGAGCAGGGTAGCCCCAAGGCAGACAGATTGAGGGCAAATCCCAGTCTGAGGTTTCTTGCTTCATGGGGGTTTTCCTCAAAGCCGATCCTAAGGTGAGAATTTACGTGTAAGCAGTATATCTGGGGGGTGATCCCAGCACAGTGAGGGAAGTGAGACCGGAAACGGAAGGGAAGGTAGCTAGTGCAGGGTATGTTCACGAGTGGGCAGCTGCTGTGGGCAACTGGAGCCCAGTCCTGCTGGGGATGCTCGAGAGCATGTGCCTAACAGGCTGCAGAACTGTCCTGAGGCGATGGAAAGGGGTTCGTGAAGTGAGGAGGCTGGAATCCTGCCCTCATTTTTTTTGACCTGTCTGCCCCTGTGGGCTCAACATGCCCCCACAGGCCAGAGATAGACTTCACCTGTTCAGTGTCTGGCTACAGATGCCCCCTGGAGCAGGTTGATGATGGGGCAGGGAACCAAGAACATCTGCCTCCATCATTCACCAACTGTGTGACCTTAGCCCTTCTGTGCCTTGGTTTTCTGGTCTGTAAAATGGGGCTCATAATGGTACCTGCTGCACAGAAATCGTGAGGATGTAAAATGCTTAGCACAGGGCCTCGGAAGTGGCCCTGACAATGGTTATCATCTTTAGGGAACTGAGAATAGCTCAAAAGGATGGAGAGGGAGGTGGGGGCCAGCAAGAAATGAAAGGGGAGGACAAAACAGGGATGGAACAGGAAGGGCCTTGACCATCAGCACCAGTGAAGCCTGAACCAGAGCTCAGGAGGGGAAGGAGCAGGACATGGAGACAGACAGGGCAGGAGGAGGTTGGGACGGTTCCCTGAGCATAACCTAGGTCATGTGTTCATTCACGTTCATCCATGAAGAATGGCTGCACAGCTTCTCTGTACCAAGAACTCTCCTGGAAGGTGAGTCCCACCCTGCAAAGATCTCTTAGTGCGGGAAGGAAGACAGTATTTGAGCAGAAATAATAAGCTGGGTAAAAGCCATGAGAACAACCATCAGAATGGGACACAGAGCTGAGGGAGCTTGGGGGAAGGAAGTTAGAGGTCAGAAGATGCTTCCTATAGGGAGTGGGGGTGGTAAATAGGACCTTATGGGAAGGACAGAGATTTGGACAAATGAAGTGAGCAAAGGCCCAGCCTATGTAAGGGCAGAGAGGTGGGAATTTACAAGGAGTGCTGAAGAAGGGCCACATGGGTCACATGTCTATAGCTCTGAAATACAGACCTCGTTGTGTAATCCTCTTTGGAATCAAGAGTCCTCTTGTCATGTCCAATTCATGACAACATTTGAGTTTAAAAGTATCATAGCAAATGATGTTGTAAGGCTGTGGGGGAATAGCTCCTCTCCCCTCCAAATGTAGGCAGTGAACACTGCATAAATCCTATAGGGGTGGGTGGGTTGGTTTGCTGGAAGAAGATGAGGATTCCTGTGCACATAAACAGGAGTACTCCCTGGGAAGACTGGGAAGGGTATGGGGGAAGCAAGATAGGGAAGGGTGGAAGCCAAGCAAGATATATGTATCAGTTAGCTGTTGCTGTATAACAAATTTCCCCAAATTAGAATCTAAAACCATCAACATTTATTATCTCATGGTTTCTGTGAGTCAGGAATCCAGGAATGCCTTAGCTAGATGGGGTCTCTTAAGCTCTCTCAGGGTCTCTTAAGAGGATGCAGTCAAGGTCGCTGCAGGCTTCTCAAGGCTGGACTGAGAGAAGATCCACTTCTAAACTCATTCCTGTAAGTGCTGACAGGCCCCAGGTACTCCCTGGATGCTCCCTGGCATATGGACCACTCTGTAATGTTGCTTAGAACAGGACAGAATAAGAAATCTGAAAGAGAGAGGGGACAAGAGAGAGTTCCCAAAACAGAAGCCTCAGTCTTCTTATAGCATACTCTTGGAAGTGATATCACATCACAGTCTAGATTCAAAAGGTGGGGATGACTACCAGGGGCATGAGCATCCTGGGGCCATCTTGGAGGCTGCCTGCCACAGTGAGATTTTAGGCAAAGTTCCAGCCTCCACCTGGTGCCACCGGGGGCTCTGGAGTATAAATCACACATCAGAGTTTGTCCAGCCTCGAGACATGAGAACTGGGCTTTCATTCTCCTGGGCCAGTCATTGAAAGTCCCCCGAGGTAGGACTTACATTCAGGCATTTCAGTTGTTTTATGGGCAAAGCAGCTCCAATAGCCTACAGACGGGCTGCTGAAGAAGGTCACGAGCGTGAACTATCAGGAGCAAAGCCCAGAACATCGGCACACTCAGAGCAAACCCAAGGAGATCACAGTGGAGCATCAACCATGTTCCCTACAAGGGGATCATTTGGAAACATTTATCAACATAAAGAAGGTCTTTCCACGGGACTTCCTTGGTGGTCCAGGGGCTAAGGCTCTGTGCTCGCAATGCAGGGGGTCCGGGTTCAATCCCTAGGCAGGAAACTAGATTCCACAGGCCACAACTAAAGATTCCACATGTCGAAATGAAGATCAAAGATCCTGCACGGTGCAACTAAGACCTGGTGCAGTAAAATAAATAAATATTAAAAAAAGAAAAAAGAATATCTGTCCCCTTTAACTATCCATCTCATTTCTCCTACACACACACTGAAGAAACAGCCAAAATATTTTCTAGCAGGATCTGGTTAAATAATGGTCCACTTACACACTGGATTATTATATAGCTGTTATAAGAATTAATATGGAATGATCTCCCAGACACATCATTAACTGAAAAAAGCAGGGTGTAAAACATTGACTGTGTTGGAGAGAAAGGAATTACTTGTATATACCCATACTTGTGGGGCTTCCCAGGTGGCGCTAGTGGTAAAGAACTTGCCTACTAATGCAGGAGATGGAAGACATGGATTAGATCCCTGGGTCAGGAAGATCCTCTGGAGGAGGAAATGGTAACCCGCTCCAGTATTCTTGCCTGGAGAATCCCATGGACAGAGGAGCCTGGCGGGCTACAGTCCATAGGGTCCATTTCCTCATCAAATGGTTTAAGATGATCCCTGCCTCGCTGGGTCTTCATGACAACTCAAACAGACTGTCCATGTAAAGCTGGCCTTGGGTCACGGTCAATGCTCTGTCCGTGGATGCCCTTGCTGTTATCAGTTATGCTGAGGGCAGCAGGGAGTCCTGGGGAGATTTCAGCAGCCATGGGAGTCAGGGGATTGGATTTGCTCCTTAGAGCTCTGGGGTGGCTAGGGCGAGGATGACCTGGATGGAGCCAGACAGGAACAGACTGGTGTGGGCTGGTAATTTACAAAGCTGTCAAGTTCAGATCTTTCACAGTTTTGGCCGATGGCTATTATAAAATTTTTAGAGTGAAATATACAATACAATCTAATCTTCAGAGTAAATTATAAAAGACAAAGCAGAAAGAAATTAGATAGATGATACAATCTCATTGAACCAAAGCAGGCATGTCCCAGTGATGACGCTGGGTTGGGTGAAAATCACTTCTGACAGGTCTTCAGAGTATCAGGGTCAAGTGACTGGAAGACATACACATATATGTGGCTTCCAGGGATTTGGGTTTCCAGGTTCACTTGCTTTTGTTTGGAGACTAATTTAAAAATTATTATAGAAGTATTATAGGCACATATTTAAATATTCAGTTATTACCAGTGATAGATTGTCTCTCCTACCCCAGGCTCCCAGTCTTTCCTCTCACTTGATAATAATTTATTGTTTATTTTACCTAAAAATTTCCATCTCTTTGCAAGTATGGATATGTGTGCTAAGTCACTCAGTTGTGTCCAACTCTCTGTGACCCCCATGGACTGTAGCCTACCAGGCTCCTCTGTCCTTGGGATTCTCCAAGCAAGAATACTGGAGTGGGTTGCCATGCCCTCCTCCAACCACCTGACATGTGAGATCATAATCCCTCAATCAGGGATGGGACCAGCGTCCCCTGCATTGGAAGCTCCAAGCCTGAACCACCAGGGAAGTCCCACCTGGTACATTTGCTACCCTTTCCTCCCCATGCCAGCTGTCTGCACTGAGCCTCCAGCCCTGTCAGCTTCCTTGTTCCTCTCCAAACAAGAGTCCTGCTGGGCAGCAGATGAGAAATCACCTCCACAGGGGTGGCTTCTGAATCAACACGCCTCCATCTCAGGAGGATGTGAGCCCAAACAAGCAAGTTGCAGTGACCTGCACAATATGGGACCCCAGTTCATCAGGCCTTTTCTGCCCACCTCTCCTGGAGAGGTGGTCTTCTTTCACCCCTACACACACACACACACACACACACACACCACTCCCACTGTGTTCTCACCCCTCAGACTTCAGCTGTAATGTCCCTTCTACAGAGAGGCCCCCTTACCCCCTTTGATCACCATATATGAATAATCTCTGCATATAAGGCCTCTCCCAAGCACCTCTGTTTGTAATAATAAATACTGGTTGTTAGGCTTGTCTCCCCACTGGTATTTAGTGTCCAGAGGATGGGACCATGTCGTCCGATTTCAGCTTCACCTTCAGTGCCCGAAATAGGTAAGCACTCAATAAAGGTGTTGAGTGAATGAAGGAATGAGTGAGTGAGTGAGTGTATGAGATAGAGGCTGGAAGAGGGGAAATTACTGGACATGAGCCCCCAGCTGCTGGATGAGGCAAAGATAGATTTTGGGCCTATTTCTCCTGCCCCTCCCTCCCCAGGAGAGCAGGCACCAGGAGGGGATTCAACCTGGGTTGGGGGGGCTCCCTGCCCCCACTGCTCCCCTGCCTGGAATCTCCCATCCCGTTGAAATCAGAGAGGCCGGGAGTCCTCAGGATACCGGCCTGCGGTGGTTCAGCATCTCCCCTCCATCCGGAACGGAGGGGCTGGGGCCCGCGCCACCCCCTCACCCCTACCCCGTCCCCACACCCAGCCCTGCAAGGGGAGAGAGAGCGCGCAGTCCCCTCGCCCACCGCTGCAGCAATTTGCAGCCCGACCTCAATTAGCCCGGTGCCTACGCGCGCCAATTATCGCGTCAATCACTGTGCCCGAAGCAGCGGAGGGGGGAAGAGGGAGGGGAGAGGGCCCGGCTGGAGCAGCCCGGGTGCCCTGGACCGGCTGAAACCGGTCCAGGCTCCCGGGGAAGCTGTTGCTGAGTTCCCCATCCCCTCTGAGCCCAGCTCAGAGCTCGGTGACCTCTCTCATCCGTGTTTTGGACCCCTCCCAGATGGAGATGGGAAGAGCCTCTCCTCCTCCCAGCCCCCACCCACCTCCCCATGCCCTACTCCGCGCGCACTCTGCCAGCTTCAGTTTCCCCATCCTCTAGACTGTAAGCTTCGTGAAAGAGAGCCAGTATGTTGCCTGTCTTGCACCCCCTAGACACTCGATAGCAAATATATAGTGACATAAATAAAAGAGCAAATCTGTTATATGGAAATCAAAACACTACTACAGGAGACAGTTGTGAGGGTAAAGCAAGATGTCTAGAAAATTACGGAGAATTGGCACACCGCGAATGCTCGAGGAGTGTTGTCACCATCTCCATCCATTTAGTCAAACATCTGAAGGCACCGCCTTGGTGCCAGGCTCTGGGATGGATGCCGGGGCGAAGACCCCGCCAGGAGGCTGGCCGGGTGTACGCAGGAGCTCATCAGGGTCGGCTAGTTTTGACTCCATGGTTAAGGTCTGTCTTCTCCGCAGGATGGCTTATTTTTTTAAGCCCCAAAGCTTTTTTTGGCTTTAAAAAAAACAAAAAACAAAAAAACACGAGGTGGAGGCACAGAAGGCAAAGAGAAGACTAAAACAGCTGAGAAAGAGAGCACTAAGAGGGGAAGCCACCTCAGGCCCCTCCTTGAAGGATTTCCTGCCCCACAGAGCAGACAGATGTGGGGTCCCCTCGTTTCGTGACCCCAGGACTCTTTTTCAGCCTACCTTCTTCAGGTGCTCTTGGTGGAACCCTTTCCCTCTTCACCCCTCTGCTCCTGGAGGGGTTGAAGTAGTCACCAGTCGCTCTAGCTATGACTCAGGCTGGCCAATCAAAAGTCCTTCATTAGCATAGCCAGAGTGATTGGTCCGAGGACAATCATGTGACTCCAGCGAAGCCAATCAGAGTTTGCCCTGGGATTGCTTATAAAAACCGTGGGTTGTGCCCTCTCAGCTGGGGTTGCTGAAATGGGGACTTGAATCTGGGGTTGCTGGTAGCCATTTCACCAGCCACAGAAGAATCTTTTTTTTTCACTGAAGCCACGCCAGGGAAGAATGGGGAGAAAAAGAAACACACTGTTCCAATTCCTGGTTCCACTGTTAGGGGAACATGGGTCTATTGTCCAGTTATATGAGCCAACAAATTGCATCTTCCTCAAGCTAGTTGAAGTTGAGTTTCGTCCATTGCAACCAGAGGTCTTTCATTTTCCAAAATCTCAACCATGGACATGCCTAATTAGTCTAATTTTTTAAATATAGGGAGATTCTCTTAGAAGTACTCAAGTACAAGGGTGATGTCCGTTGGTTTCATTTCTATTCATTTGCGCTTTACGTCATTTATACAAGGACAAGTGTTACTTTTGTGATAAGGCAAAAAGCAGAAACAATTATTTAAGAATAAATAATTCACTTCTGATATAGAAACATAATAATGAGTGAAAGAAGCCAGACACAGAAGTCCGTGTTGTATGATTCCATTTGTGTGAAGTTCAAGAACAAGCAGACTATCTATGGTAGTAGAAATCGAAAAAGTGGTGACCTGGTTAGTCTAGCACAAGGGAGGCCTTTGGAGTCATGGAAACATTATCTCAATCTAGGTAGTGGTGGTGGTGGTTCTTGTTCAGTCACTAAGTTGTCTCTGAATGTTTGCAACCCCATGGACTGTGGCACACTAGACTCCTCTGTCCTCCACTATCTCCTGGAGTTTGCTCACATTCATGTAGTGATAAACATATGTCAAAGTCACTGAGCTTTGTACTTCCACACTTGTGTGTTTTCTTGGGTGTATGTTAGACCTCAATAAAAATTTTTAAATAGAAAAGTAACATATTGGATTTCCCCGGAAGTCTAATGGTTAAGAATCTGCACTTTCACTTCAAGGGTTCCATTCCTGGTTGAGGAACTGCGACCCCACATGCCCAGTGGCATGGGGGAAAAAAAAAAAGGAAAGTAACACATTCAAATTCCTGGGTACAGCTGTACAAGCCCCCTTAATTTAGCCCATGATCCCACATGAATTTTATATGAAAAGTAAGAAGTCTTTTCTTATTGGGATTCTGAAACACAGTAACTTAAAATTATAAAAGTTAAACATTAAACTAAAGACAAGATCATGGGGACCCCAACCTTCTTTCACTGCCTCTGTTCCTGACTGAGCCCTCTAGGTATTCTCACCACCCCTAATTACTATCTCAGAATAAGATGTGAATCAAGAGGCTGGTAGATTCAACAGAACTGCATCTTCTTAGAACAAAGAACAGTCTGGCATTTGGAACAGAAAAGCCTTGCTTTCCCAGCAACTTTGCAAAAGTGATTTCTCGTATTAATGGGCGAACTCTTCTCCTGGATTGATCCCCCTTTTCACAGGACTAATTATAGATTTATTAATATTTATGGACCTCTCGTCACAGCCAATAGCTCTTGTTTGAGAACATTAAGCCTTATCTCACTGCCTCCAGGAAGGGGCATTTGATGCCAGCCCTAATTGGGTGACCCGCAATCAAGATAGAAGGGAAAAAATGACAATAGCTTGCCTGTTGCCATATATTAAAATACCATCCGCCCAGCTTAATGATTATCTTTAGAATTAATAATCTTGCTAGCCCAGGTTTGGGTCCTAATAGTGGGAGATTGTATTAAATACTTTGCTAAGAGCAACCAGCTTTTTGATAAGGCTAATGGCCCTGCCCCTGGCTGTTTCTCATCACTGAGCTGTTTTCCTTCCCCAGCAGAAGGCCATTTTGTCCATATCACTTGTCATCTAACGTCAGCATCACCTGGTGGGGTTCCTGCTCCGTCCCTCGCCCCCGTCCAATCCATCTTAGGTGCTGCAGTGAGATTTATCTGTGGAAGATGTAGCTCTGGCCCCACCATGCCCCTACTCTATAATCTTTCATGGCTCCCTGTTGCCTGCCATATGAACTGCATGAATAGGCATCTAACTTTATGCAATCCAGCCCCAATTGCTCCATCCTCTATTTCCTTTAAGGACCCTTAAATATTTAGAGTTGGACATTTACTTCTCTATTCCCAGAGCATATGCCTGATGTCAGAGACATAACACCTGGGACTGAGAATTGAGACAAAACGTGTATTGGGGATTTGGATAACCTATAGTCAGATCCCAATGCTACCACTTTCTAGTTTGATCTTGTGTAAAACGCTCAACCACTTCAAGCCTCAGTTGCCACATCTGTAGAATGGAAATAAATTGTTGTCTCCCTCATATGGCTTGTTATAAGGATTGCATGTGATCAAGTAGGCCAAGGGCCTAGCCCAGGGTCTGGCATATTTCCAGAACAGGTGTGCAGTTAATGCTTGTACCCACCTTTTTTCTAATTCTGCACCTTTTCATCCTTCTACCTGATGAATGGAAGAGTGTGGGGCTTCAGAGTTCAAATAACTGGGAATTTAAATTCAGGCTTGAGTAATCTTGGCAAATGTCTTAGTCTCTCTAAGCCTCAATTTCTTCATCCATGAAATGGGTATGATAGTTCTAGCTAATTATCACTATTATGAGCCTTAAGGAACATAATACAGGCAGAACACAGCATTACTGGCACAGAGCAAGTGTTTGATAAACATTAATTACATTGTCATTACACTCCCAGACATCAAAACACCAGTCAAAGGCCTTCTCCTCCAGGAAGCCCTCCCACATCTCACCTTTTTATGACTCTGATTTGTATTTTTTGGTACTTTCCACACATTTGATGTCTTTATATTTCCCCTCTGCCACCTCTTAACTGGACTGAGTGTTCAGGGACCAAACCAAGCCCAACTCTGCCCTCTCTCCCAAGACCCTTGAGGCCTTGCATGAAGTTTGGCACAGAGTGGGTGCTCAAATGTTGATGCAAAAATGACAGTAATTATAGCTAATTAATGCCGAGTCTCACTGTGTGTCAGGCACTGTGATGGGTACTTTAAAGCAATGAATTCTTGCAGCAGTTAACTTTTAACATTCATAGTAATTAACAAGTAGTTCACTCCTAGAGCAACTAATAGCAGTTTATTCTTACAAGCAAACTCTGTACTCTATTAATCTCTCCAGTTTATAGGAAACTGAGGTGTGAAGAGGTCATACAGTTAGCAAGTGAAGGACTGAGGGGTCAAGTGCACCCTGAGGGCTGCTGTGAGTCCTTCACCAACAATAGGGAGCTAGAGTTGGCAGTATTTCCTAAGCTTTTCTCAGATAAGCCCAGTAGGCAGAGCTGTGATTTTCTTTCCCCAAGGTGGATAGCAAAGCTTGCTCTATGCCCATCTCTAAGTGAGACCCTCCCCAAAATTATCTCCTTACATTGAGCACTGTTATCTTCATGTTATAATAGTAGCAACCAAGGCTCAGAGAGGTGAAACTATTTACCTAAGGTCACACAGCTGATAACTGGAGGAGCTAGGATTTGAACTGGCGTCCAGGGGGTGCCAGTCTCCTTCACAACTGGTAGGCTCAAATTAGAGCATGAGGTTTTTCCCTCCAATTTTTGCTGGACCTCAGCCCTGTCTTGACCTCTATGCCTGGGATCCTGACACTCTGCTCTGTGGTCTGCAGCTCCTATTCTTGGGAGTTAGGAGGGCTCTGGGGCCCTTCTCTACACCTTCTCCTCCCCACTAGTTGGTGGTCTCATTTTAACACCAACAGAGTTGCCTTCCTGGGGTCCCTATGCCGCCTGGCCTCTGGTCCTTGTCCTTTTTGGCTCTGGGCAGCTGAGCCCACCTGGTCTCCCTCCTCAAGCCTCAAACACTGGGATTGGGGCATCGGAGGCAGGAGTCCACCTTGTCCTTCCTGGGAACTTCTTCCAGGCAGAAAAGGGAAGTCAAAGCCTTGGAGGCAGAGGGAGTGGGAAACACAGGGAGACCTAACATTAATGCTCCCTCCAAAAAGAGATGAGTAGGAGCTGTCAGTGGCAGAGGCCAGTGTCAAAGCCAGTGAGGTCAGTCCTTTGGGGGTGGGGGTGAGCTCTGTGATTCCAGACGAGGTACAGGAACTGGGGGCTCACCCTCCCATGTAGAGGGGACAAGGAGCAGTGAAGTAAAGAGTATCCAGACTCCGAGAATAGCTGCTCTGTGTCACCTTTTCCCTCCCTCCCAGGAGCCATCACCAGGACAGTGATTAGGTGCTGCCGACAGGTGCTGGGCAGACTGCTTGCTGTCACCGGCGAGGTTCCTGACAGCGGCTCCAGCTGCCTCCCGTCATAGAAAACACACATCTAGGACCAGCCTGATGAGGCTGTCTCCAGACAGGTGGCTGCGGAGAGAGAGAAGCCGAGACAGGTGGCTATCACAGGGCACACCCTGGCCACCTCCCCAATGCCACCCACCCATAGGCTCCTAATCACCAGAGGGCCTTGGGGGGCCTTTCTCGGGCTCCTTTGACCACGCCAGCACGTGCATGTGCACAAGCATACCCTTAAACAGGAGTGAGAGCCCATTTGCGCACCATATGACAGATACCTACATTTGCCCAGACATAGGTGCAGAGCCAGCATAGAAGCATCTGCACTGGAGTGTAAGCGTGTACACACACGAATATGTGCACACACGCACATCACACCTGTTCTCAGAAAAGCTGCCATAGGTGCACACATGTCCTCATTCATGCCTTGATTCCTATGCACTCATGAACACGAACATGTGTGCGCCGTATTCACACATGTACACTCAGAGTCTAAATCTGGCTTCTCTACAAAAAAGGTGCTAAGATAGAGATTTGAATACAAATAGTGGACTTGGGGTGGCAGGAAGCACAGGGCGGAAGACAAGAGACAAGGAGGGTGTGTTAAGGAATGATTTGCCCATGGAGGTCCCTGGGGCTTGGTCCTGATGAGTTACACACATTCTCAGGAATTGTGGACACACTCTGGAGTGCACTTTGGAACTGTGCAAGAAAGTTGGAGTGTTTGTCTGAAACTCCTGTCCCTCGATGGCTGAGGGTTGCTCCTGGGCATTAATTCTCTTGAATTTCTAAGCTGAGTGCACCCAGGAAATGCCCTTAGAAGGAGACACAGAAAGCCATTAGCATAAGCAAGAGCTGTCCACAGGGGGCCACAAAGTAGGCCAGGAATATGAGTGGGACACTGAAAATGTCCACTGCACACAGGGGATACCCCGACACAGGCCCTCTCAAAAACATGTAAAAGGGGAGTAAAGATATGCTAAAGACACAGATGGTGACTGCAGCCATGAAATTAAAAGATGCTTGCTCCTTGGAAGATAAGTTATGACCAACCTAGACAGTGTATTAAAAAGCAGAGACATTACTTTGCCAACAAACTCCATCTAGTCAAAGCTATGGTTTTTCCAGTGGTCACATATAGATGTGAGAGTTGGACTATAAGGAAAGCTGAGCGCCGAAGAATTGATGCTTTTGAACTGTGGTGTTGGAGAAGACTCTTGAGAGTCCCTTGAACTGCAAGGAGATCCAATCAGTCCATCCTAAAGGAGGTCAGTCCTGAATGTTCATTGGAAGGACTGATGTTGAAGCTGAAACTCCAATACTTTGGCTACCTGATGCAAAGAACTGACTCATTGGAAAAGCCCCTGATGCTGGAAAAGATTGAAGGTGGGAGGAGAAAAGGACAAGAGGATGAGATGGCTGGATGGCATCACCGACTCAATGGACATGAGTTTGAGTAAACTCCAGGAATTGGTGATGGACAGGGAGGCCTGGCATGCTGCAGTCCGTGGGGTCGCAAAGACTGAGCAACTGAACTGACTGAACTGAAAGATATACTATCTGCTTTGATGCCAAGAGCTACACTTTAATCGCACTAACTAGCCTGAAATTGGCATGCTGGTACTGCTGTTGCTAAGTCTCTTCAGTTGTGTCCGACCCTGTGCGACCCCATAGACGGCAACCCAGCAGGCTCCTCTGTCCCTGGGATTCTCTCCAGGGAGTACAAGAGTACTGGAGTGGGTTGCCATTTCCTTCTCCAGAAATTGGCGTATGCCTTACAATTAAAATAAGCAGTGATTTTTTTTTCATTTCTTTTCTTTTTAGTTTGTAAAATGATGGTACATATTATCACTGATAGAGTCTCTTTTTTTGGCCATACCCTCAGCAGGTGGGATCTTACTTCCCCTACCAGGGATCAAACACCAGCCCCCTGCATTGGAAGCATGGACTCTTAGCTGCCAAAACTCTTTTTGAAGGATAGCGTTACTGGATAGAGAACTCTGAAAATCAGTTCCCCGTCTCCAGGGTTTGTTCTGTTGCTGTTTTCTGTAGTTGCTGCTGCTGTTTGTTTTCCTAGTGACTTTCCTGGACTCATTCTGTAAATCCTGTATTCTTCATCAAGTATGGCCACTGAAGTCTCTGTTCAGTTAACTTAGTGGTCAGCTAAACAACACAAGAGAAGACTCTACACATGGACATCACCAGATGGTCGACACCAAAATCAGATTGATTATATTCTTTGCAGCCAAAGATGGAGAAGCTCTATACAGTCAGCAAAAACAAGACCAGGAACTGACTGTGGCTTGAATCATGAACTCCTTATTGCCAAATTCAGACTGAAGTTGAAGAAAACCACTAGAACATTCAGGTATGACCTAAATCAAATCCCTTATGACTATACAGTGGAAGTGAGAAATAGATTTAAGGGACTAGATCTGATAGACAGAGTGCCTGATGAACTATGGATGGAGGTTTGTGACATTGTACAGGAGACAGGAATCAAGACCATCCCCAAGAAAAAGAAATGCAAAAAAGCAAACTGGCTGTCTGAGGAGGC
>SJYQ01027155.1:89884-107696 GCA_006410935.1 Redunca redunca
GGTCATGTATGGATGTGAGAGTTGGACTGTGAAGAAAGCTGAACACTAAAGAATTGATGCTTTTGAACTGTGGTGTTGGAGAAGACTCTTGAGAGTCCCTTGGACTGCAAGGAGATCCAACCTGTCCATCCTGAAGGAGATCAGTCCTGGGTGTTCATTGGAAGGACTGATGTTGAAGCTGAAACTCCAATATTTTGGCCACCTGATGTGAAGAGCTGACTCATTTGAAAAGACCCTGATGCTGAGAAAGACTGAGGGCAGGAGGAGAAGGGGACAACAGAGGATGAGACGGTTGGATGGCATCACCGACTCGATGGACATGGGTTTGGGTGGACTCCAGGAGTTGGTGATGGATGGGGAGGCCTGGTGTACTGCGCTTTATGGGGTCACAAAGAGTCGGACACGACTGAGGGACTGAACTGAACTGAACTGAATGATTAGACATTTAAGGTTTTCTTAAATGCTGTGAACCCGTAAGTCTCACAGTCTTTGCCATAGGACTGAGTGTACGTATTGGGGAATTTAAAACTCTGTCTTCACTTTCTGCTTACATAGAGCCTCAGATCAGCCACGGGTGAAAGATTATGGCCTTCTGACATCTTTCCTAGGCATGCACATACCCTTCTAGAATCCCCGGATATGTTAGGGATTTTCAAAGTCCCTCATTTATTCCCTCAATTTTCTTTTAAGATTTTTGGTTACTCTCTTCTTAGCTCTAACTAAGATATTGCTGCCTCAGGGAGCTGTGATGTTAAACAATTGCCTCTGATTATTGTCACAAAAGCCTTGGGACATAGAACTTTTGCACGGAGAGAGCTCTAATTCAGGACAAATAAAAACCAGTTCTAAAAATGAAGTTTTTGAGCAATTTGCCAAACAGGTCAAGTAATGACAGTTCTATGGGAGTGAAATTTTGGGGATTTCCAAACCTGCTCTGTGTGCTCTAGTGGCTGCTAGGCTGAAGGTTTGCACAGTTACTGTGGTTGCAGAGCTGTCGGTTTTACCATGGAGCTGGGGAGATGGGATAAGATTAAAGTAAACATCACAAAACTCACTGTTCTTACCAAGATTTGGCCATTTTTCTTGAATTAACACCCCTCACGTTGTTGTATGCCTTTAGTTAATTTCCAACGTTCAAAGCAAATGTATTCAAGAGTTTTTCCAGTGTTCTCATTGCTTTTATGGAGGATTGGGAGCCTGATGGGCTGCCATCTATAGGGTCGCACAGAGTCGGACACGACTGAAGTGACTTAGCAGCAGCAGCAGATTTTTGGAAGTCCTTCCTCCATCGTTCTGGAAGTCAGCCGCTAAGATGCTGACCTTTCCTCTGTATCTTTTTTATTGTATCAAGTTTTTAGCATGTCTAATTATTACCCAATCAAAAAGAGAATATATATGAAAGCAAAATATGGTGTTTACACACATGTTCACACATTGATGCAGGAGCCTACATGCGCAAACGCATTAATTTGTCTGTGACACGTATTTGTTCATCCACATGGGGGTGTGACAGGGTCAGCTTTGTGCTTCAGAAAGATCTCCCCCCAACCCCAGGACCTCCCTGGTGGTCCAGTGACTAAAACTCTACACTCCCAGTGCAGGGGGCCCAGGTTCTAGCTCTGGTCAGGGAACTAAATCCCACATGCCCCAACAAAGATCAAATATCCCACACGCTACACCTAAGACCTCGTGCAGCCAAATAAATAAATGTTAAAAAAAAAAAAAGTCAAGCTGGATTCTAAAAGAAAGATCTCCCCCACTCTTGGCTCAATGTGGAGCACAGAGAGGATGCAGTGGGAGGCAGAGAAGCAAAGAAGAGGCTGGGAGTCATCTGGCAATAGTGACGATGTGTCAGGGACTTGGTCCAGGGGCAGCTAAAATTACCCTGGGCACCCCATGAGCATACAAGCCCAGGCACGTACATAGGCAGGAACATGATCCACGTGTTCAGGCATGCATGCATCCTAAAACATGCTGTTGAAATTAAAGAGGGACTGGAGGACTGGATTGTAAGCCATAAGGGAATTTGGTGAGAAGGACCAGGTTCTACAGGACAGGGAGGAGGGAGGTGTGGTTGTCCAGGACTGAGTCCCTGGGCCCACGAGCCTCCCCTCTATCAGGCTGAACCCATACACTGCCTTCTGCTCTGGAATATCCCTTTCCAGCTATGCAGACCACCCCAACCTCATTTTGTCAGTAACCCATCTCTAGGGCACAGCTTGGCCCCCTGATGTGTTATCAACTCCTCTTATATCACCCTAGGTCACTTCTCTTTCCTGTGAGCAGTTTCTACAGATGAGGGTTATGTTTGTTTTCTGACCTCATCCACCCCCAGAGTTCATCTCATCGTTAGCTCTGAGCCATTCCACGGTAGGGAGCATACACACAGAGAACGGAAGCTAGCTGAGTAAGACCCTGGATGTTTCAGACACACGGTGTGTGTGCTCAGTCATGTCCGACTTTCTGTGACCCCATGAGCTGTAGCCCACCAAGTTTCTCTGCCCACGGAATTTTCCAGGCAAGAATATTGGAGTAGGTTGCCATTTCCTTCTCCAGGGGATCTTCTCGACCCAAGGATCAAACCCACGTTTTCTGCATGGCAAGCAGTTTCTTTACCACTGAGTCGCCTGGGCAGCCCTCATCCTGAATCCCCAGCAACACCAAAGATTACAGGTCTCCTACATCCAAGATTCAGGATTTTTAAAAATACAATTTATTTTTATTATGACTTATTTCAAATATCAATGTAAAGAACAATGTAATGAAGACCAATGTACTCACTACCCAGTTTTAACTTAGAATGATGCCTGACTTGCTCCTGTTCTTGGTGGTTTGGTCACTAAGTCATGTCCAACTCTTGTGACTCCATGGACTGCAGGCTGCAGGGCTCGTCTGTCCATGGAATTCTCCAGGCAAGAATACTGGAGTGGGTTGCCATTTTCTTCTCCAGGGGATCTTCCCGACCCAGGAATTGAACCCAGGTCTCCTGCATTGCAGGCAGATTACCAACTGACCTACAAGGGAAGCCCAAAAACCTGGCAGTGGTTTAGTCACTAAAATTTGTATATTTATACCATATATTTGCATATTTACCCTACAAATTTGTATATTTATGAATATATATTTTATTAGTTATGACCTTTTAAAGAAATAAAATGTTACAGCTACACTTGAAGACCCCTGTATAAACCCCTCCTCGATTTAATCCCTTTCTCTTTCTCCCTAGCCCAAGGAAACACTCTCTAGGAATCCTTCTGTGTTGTATTTTAACGTTTATGAATGTATCCATATTGCTGGTGAGATTTTGATCTTTACCTACATATTAAATAATACTTAGCCTTCTGCGACTTGCTTTCTATTTTTTTTCCCACTCACCATTATAGTTTTGAGATTTATTCATGTCGATACATGTGGCTGAAGTTCATTACCTATAACTGGTATGCTCAGTTTACGAATTTGTCACATTTTATTTATCTATCTTCTAAATGGAGGATTGTAATGGGAATGAAGTAATTCTGGTTTTTGTGATTTTGAGGTTCCAAGATCCCCAAATTATATCATTCTAATATCTCAGTGTTGAGAACAGAAGGAGAAAGGCGTGACAGAGGATGAAATGGTTGGATGGCATCATAGACTCAATGGACATGAGTCTGAGAAAACTCTGGGAGATAGTGAAGGACAGGGAAGACTGGCATCCTGTAGTCCACAGGGTCGCAGAGTTGGACAAGACTGAGCAACTGAACAACAAATGTTTCAGTGTAGTCAAATGATCCTTTTGAAATATGTATCCATTTTCTTATTTCCAGTGGGTGTCCTCCTGGTCTTAAGCTTGCAAAGCCACAGGTCTGAAAGGAAGAGGAGGGCTTAGGGGCACAAACAGCAGAGGTGGGAAGCAGGCTGATGGTCTGCAGAGTGCCCAGGCTCTCAGGCACCCCTGAGACCCCAAGATAGCTCCCTCAGCTGGGCTTGGGATGAGGAATCAGAAGGAGCCTTAAAAGCCGAGGCCTCTCAGAAAGGAGTCTCACCCATTTCCAGGCCTGAGGATGGTAACAGAACTGACAGTCAGGTCTGGAGGACTTGAGAGCAGGGCTGTTGTTGTTATTGTTTAGTCTCTAAGTTGTGTCCCATGCTTGGTGACCCCAAGGACTGTAGCCCATCAGGCTCCTCTGTCCATGGGATTCTCCAAGGAAGAATACTGGAGTGGGTTGCCATTTCCTCCTCCAAGGGATCTTCCTGACCCGGGGATTGAAACTGCCCTCCTGCACTGGCAGGTGGATCCTTTACCACTGAGCCACCAGGGAAGCCTGGGAGCAGGGTGACCTGTGCCCTACTCCAGACTTAATCCCACGGAAGAAAAGTCTGGGTACACAGACCCGAGATGACCTCTCGAAGGCCCCCGTGCCTGGCATGGTGCATCAGGGAGACTCCCCATGACCAGCAACAGAGAGAGGGGCAGCATGTCTTGATGGTGGGCAGCATGTCTTGATGGTGGACAGCAACTGAGGGCCAACTGTCCTTCCTCAAGACCCACGTCAGCCCCCAAAATGTCCTCCAGCCACATGAAAGAGAAGACCCCCACCTCCCTGGGTTTCTCCCACCATGGCAGCCCCAGGCCCCTACCCAGAAATGACATGCCCCATAGGAAAGCCAAGGAAGTGACATTTCTTTTGCACCTGGGGTGAGTGGAGAATTATACCCACCGTACTTGGCACTGAGGGATCTGGGTCTCCAGGGAGATAAGTGTACCAGGATCTAAGATTCCAAGCTTCCCAAACCCCATAGTTCAAGGTCAATGTGGAAGTAGGGAAAGTCTAGTACTGGGGCTCTGCTGGAATCGTGTCCATTTTTCTGACTCTCCAGGCCACCTCGGAGAGCAGCTAAGGAATAAGGAGGTTTGGGGGGAAGCCGGTGATCTTCTCGGCCCAGATCCTGCCAGGCCTGGATGAGGCATGGCTCAGAGACCCCGGTCAGTCGAAGCTCTAGCACCTTCCTTTGCAGAGTTCCCAGTCTAGTCACGGGGCCAGGCGGGGAAGCTGAGACCCAGAGAAGACCTGATTTGCTCTGGTCACACAGCCAGCTGCACAAACCCTGGCCCCCTGACACACAGCCTCCCGCTCCTCTCCTGTCCTGACACCTTCCCGGTCCGGGCTGCCTCTGACCCTGTGTGGAGGTGAGCAGCCTGGGTTGGGAGTCAGAGGTCACCTGGAAACGTGTTCCCCACCATTTGGGCAGTCATGGCCGGGCTCCCTGCCTGGCCCCAGGCCTCTCACAGCCTGCAGGTTGCCATCCATTTTCTGTCCACCTCATTTGTCTGCAAACCATGAAGGAAAATCGCCCCCGTCTCTCTGTGTCAGCTACTGCTATGATGGATGGCCTCCATCAGACCCCTTACCCCAAAGGCACCTCCTTCTCCCCCAAATTCCCCAAGGCCGGCATTCAAGGGTTGGAATGCTACTGAATCAGCTACTGGGGAGCATTTTCAGAGATCATTCAGCACCCGCTCTCCCTGCCTTGTCTTTGTGGAGGGAAGACATTACCCATCATTGCTGTGCAGGCTTGGGCAATGCGTGTGACCTCTCTGCATAATAACCCCCTCCCACTTCTCCCCCCAGAAGCCACACAAGCTCCGTTTGCAACTTTTACTTCACTTGTTCTTTCCATCATCGCTGCAGGGTACCTGACAAGAATAATCCTAATTTCTATCTACCTTTTGTGCCAAGGCCTACGCTGAGCACAGGAACCCACAGCCACTGCCCTTGATAAGACTTAGCATCTTGGGAGAGAGCCTGACAGGCTAAAAGATAAGAGCACCACCCCAGTGTAGAAGTGCAATCATCGAAAACTTGCTAGATACATAGGTGTCAAAGAAGGGGGTCCCTCGGCTGGGATGGAGGTGGGTATGTGTAGCTGGGGGGATGCTCTCAGAAGGTGGTCTCTGAACTGGGTTCTGAGCTTCTGAGGTTGGGAGCATGGGCTCTGAGGCTGGACTGCCTGCACTGGTATCCTGCTGTGTGACCTTGGGCAACTTGCTTGGCTTCTCTGAGTCTTTCCATTGAATTCCAAAGAGCTGGTAACAGGAATCCTTCTTAGGGGGCTGTGAGTGCCAAGCGAGGAAGGCATAAAAAGTGTTAAGTGTAACACTTGTTATAGAAGTTTAGCTGATGCTCTCAATTTGTGGAGCACTGAGTGCCTAAAGGCTCCCCAAGTGATAACCCACCTGTCAGTGCATGTAGCTATGGGTTCGATCCCTGGGTTGGGAAGATCCCCTGGAGGAGGACACAGCAACCCACTCCAGTATTCTTGCCTGGAGACTCCCATGGACAGAGGAGCCTGATGGGCTACAGTTCATAGGGTCCCAAAGAGTTGGACATGACTGAAGCGCCTTAGCACACATGTGCCAGAGTGCTTAGAGGACACGATGGAGGCAAATGGTCCAGACAGAGGAAACAGTCTGTGCACGGGTGTGGACACGGGGGAATATGAGCTGCTGGGAGATGCTGAAGCTTATGGTGTGTAGCAGGAAGTGCTGAGAGAAGAGGCTGATGCCGACAGGGCTTGGAAGCCAGGAACTTGTAGCCAAGCCTGAGGGCAATGGAGAGCCATGAGAAGGTCTTGAGTGGAAGAGTGGCAAAGTCAGACTGAATGTTAGAAAGTCACGCTGATGGTAACTGATAAAAAGAGAGGTTGGAGGGATCGAGGGGGTTTCAAATCTGGTCTCCCTTCTCAAATGCCCCTGAACATTTCTAGCAGGATTTCAGATTCTTTGTGAAAAACCAGAGCCTGGTTTTCCTAAAGGCCTCAGGTACCAGTGAGGTTCTCATCTCAGGTATATGCAGACCGGGATGGGGGGAATGGAGGAGTCCAGCTCCCAAGCAGGAGGCCCCTTAGCTAGATTCTGGCTGGGGTGAGGGGGGCGGGTATATGGGGAGCAGGGCAGCCTCAGCTCACGGGCCCTTCCACTGTGGAGTCGGTCCAGTGATTCCCCCTCTGAGGAGCAGTAGCTGTCAGGCATGTCCAAGCTGCACTCCGACTGCCTCAATTTCACATCCCCCAGGCAGCACAGACACTGTGAATGGCCCGGAAATTGAATGCAAAATCAAAATGCAGCAAATAAATGGATGCAAAAGTCATTTGGAGCCAATAATAGGAACCACCTCCAGACTCTGCAGCCGGGAGAGTCCCGTGGAGGCTGAGCTGGTGGGGCACCCCCCTTCCCCAACCTCCACTGACCCCTAGCTCTCCTTCCACTGACCCACATTACTGGATGAGCTTCAGGGTCACCCTGTTCACCACTTTGGCATACAGACAGTGAAACTAAGGCTTGGAAAGAGAGGCCGAGTGGAACCCAAGGGCCCCAGAGAATTAGGGCCCTGGCATTAGCCAGTTCTGAGTTTTGATCCGGGTCCTCCACTTTCTAACACACACAACTTTGGGTGGGTGGCCCAATGCTCAGCTTCTTCATCAAACAAATGGGGAGGAGAAGTCCCTCCTCACGGTTAGAATGGGCAGAAGAAAGGCAATTCTGAGTGTGCAAGGACCCCCAGCCCTGAGCAGAGGCAGAAGAGTGGGAGAGGAGCGCGGTTGGGCCAGGCTTTTTCATGGCTTCTCTCTGAGCCTGCACAGTGCCCAGCATACAGTAGGTGCTCAGTGTGCATCTGCCAAATGCACGGATGGTGGGATGACCGCATGGGAAACCAAAAGCAGGGTTCGGCTTTGTTTGCTCACAGAGCCCGTCTTGACTGGTGATAGGCACACAGTAGGCGCTCAGTAATTCACACGGGAAAGAACTGTTTTACACTTCGACTTCCTTCTCCTCCTAATCCCCTCACCAAAGAGCTCCAGCACCCCAAATTCCTCCCCCTGTGGGTTCCCTGAATGTTGTTGTTGTTCAGCCACTCAGTCGTGTCCAAATCTTTTCGACCCCATGGACTGCAACTTGCCGGGTTTCCCTGTCCTTTACTATCTCCCGGAGTTTGCTCAAACTCATGTTCATTGAATCGGTGATGCCATCCAACCATCTCATCCTCTTTCGGCCCCTTCTCCTCCTGCTCTCAACCTTTCCCAGCATCAGGGTCTTTTCCAATGAGTCAGCTGTTTGCATCAGGTGGCCAAAGTACTGGAGCTTCAGCATCAGTCCTTCCAATGAATATTCAGGGTTGATTTCCTTTAGGATTGACTGGTTTGATCTTCTTGCTGTCCAAGGGACTCTCAAGCATCTTTGGCAACACCACAGTTCAAAAGCAGCAATTCTTCAGTGCTCAGCCTTCTTTATGATCCAACTCTCACATCTGCACATAACTACTGGAAAAAACAGAGCTTTGACTATACGAACCTTTGTTGGCAAAGTGATACCTCTGCTTTTCAACCAGAGGCCGGGGAACAAATCGGCTTTTCATCTCCTCATTGCTCAGATATCGGAAGAAAATGTGCCAACATCTGCTGGTCACAGCACCAACCAGGCACTTTATGGCTTATAGTGCAGGCACCCATCAAATGTCTTTGCTGTCCACCCCTCACCCCAGCCTCGTCAACTTCACAGATGGAGAAAGAAACTCAGAGTACTGTCATGACTTGCCCAAGGTCAAGTGGCGCCAAGCAGGGATGGCAGGAATATGATCTCCTTCTCTTTGTATCACTCATTCCTCCAACAAAAGTACAGTGAGAACCCGCTGGTTGGATCAGGCTTAGGACTTCAAGGTCTCCACTCAGGGCTTTGAGGGTCCCGGATAAGAAGGCTGAGAGCCAAGGCCCACCCTGGGCCCCTGGGAGCTGTGGGGACCAGGGGGCCTGAGGTTAATGAAAGACAAGAGGGGCCTCAGGCTGGGGCAGGTAGGCAGCCAGTAGAGGAGAGAGGAGGAAGGGCAGAAAGAAAAGCAATACACCAAAAACATCCACTAAGCACCTCCTGAGCCTCCGTTGTGGGCTTCCCAGGTGGCGCTAGTGGTAAAGAACCCCGCCTGCCAATGCAGGAGACACGGATTCAATCCCTGGGTTGGGAAGATCCCCTGGAGGAAGGCATGACAACCCACTCCAGTATTCTTGCCTGGAGAATTTCATGGACAGAGGAGCCTGATGGGCTATAGTCCCTAGGGTCACAAAGAGTCGGACACAACTGAGGCAACTTAGCACGCGCGCGCACACACACACACACCTCCTGTATACCAGGCATTGAGGATACAATGCTGATTAAGGCAAAAGCAGGCATGAAACTTACACTCTGGTGGAAGATGGAGACAGACGTTGAACAAACACCCTGATTTGAAATCATTCATTAGAAATAGAGGTAAGGGACTTCCCTGGTGGTCCAGTGGTTGGGAGCCCGCCTGCTAATACAGGGACATAGGTTTGACCCCTGGTACAGGAAGATTCCACATGCCAAGGGGCAACAAAGCCCATGCACCAAAACTACTGAAGCCAGTGTGCCCTAGAGACTGAGAAGCTCCTCCACTGAGAAGCCTGAGTACCTCAACTAGAGTAGCCCTGCTGCCTCTCCCCACCCCGACTGCCGCTGCTGCCGCTGAAGAAAGCCCGCAAGCAGCAACAAAGACCCAGCACTGCTGCTGCTGCTAAGTCACCTCAGTCCTGTCCGACTCTGTGCGACCCCATAGACGGCAGCCCACCAGGCTCCCCCGTCCCTGGGATTCTCCAGGCAAGAACACTGGAGTGGGTTGCCATTTCCTTCTCCAATGCACGAAAGTGAAAAGTGAAAGGGAAGTTGCTCAGTCATGTCTGACTCTTTGCAACCCCATGGACTACAGCCTACCAGGCTCCTCCATCCATGGGATTTTTCAGGCAAGAGTACTGGAGTGGGGTGCCACTGCCTTCTCCGAAGACCCAGCATGGCCAAAAATAAAAATAAATAAATTAATTAATTTTCTTTAAAAAAAGAAATAGCGGTAAGGACTCTGAAGGGAAGGAACAGTTCTAGGAGCCTGTGACATAGGGACATAAGCTGGGTCTGGAGCAGGGAGGGCTTCCTGGAGAAGATGGTGCTGGGGCTGAGATCTGGAGGATGAAGAGGGAGGGAGGGAGGAACGGAGAGAGAGAAGCAGAGACAAAAGAAGTGAGAGAGGAGTAGAGACAGAGAAACGGGGAGGGAGAAAGACAGAGTTAGAGTTTAAGAGAAGATGCTGGATAAAGAGAAGGAGCCAGAAATGAGAGACAATTGGAGGGCAAGGTAGACAGAAGTGATCCAGACTCAGCAAGCTGGACACACTGACACAAAGAGAGAGAGGGCTGGGGAGAGAGGGGGTGAAAAGAGAGGCAAAGAGCCAGGGAGGGAGGAGGGTGAGAGAAAAAGAAAGACTGCAAATGACTCCCAGCTCCCACCCTCTGTGCCTGGACTTTCATCTCTGACATGGGTAGAACCTGAATTCCCCTCGAGGATGCGAGGGGCGTTTAGGCTGGAGCTGAATAATGTATTTCACGTTCCAGGGCTGTTTTATCTTTCCCTTTGTAAACCTGGGTTCTGGAGTGGAGGCTGACGGCAACCCGTGGAGATACAGAGGCAGAGAGAGGAGGAGGGCGCTGCTGCAGGGAGGCAGGGCCAGGCCAGGCCCCCCATCTTCCCACATCCCCCACCCCCATCCCTCTACACTCCCACACCCCAAAACCCCCACCCTCACCGCACCCCAGTGTCTCATCCTGGTTTTCAGCTGGAATCTAGTTCCTGCTAAGGAATCGGCTGTCAGTGAAGGTGCTTATTGTTGAGTGTTAACTGTTAATGAAGGTGTTAATAGGATGCTTTCCTAGGACGCTTTCACTGTGGATAGAGTGTTCATTGTCAACCAAGGTTTTTGTTAAATAGCGTGTTTGCAGTTTACTAGGGTGTTAACTGTTAATCAGGATGTTTACTGTTCACTAGGGTGCTAACTAGGATGTTCAACAACAAGAAAGGTTTCTGTTAAGTAGAGTGTTTGTAGTTAATTAGGGTGTTAATAATTGAAGGTACTGGCTATTAAGTAGGGTGTTAAATAGGAGGCCTCGGGTCTGATCTCTGGACAGTCACTGACTTGCTGGGTAACACTTATCAAGCATTGCCCTCTCTGGGCCTCGGATATAAAGTAGGGTTTGGACCAGCATGTGTTTGAGGGTCCAGTCACCTTCATCATTTGAGGCTGTGCTCATCAGGTCTATTTCCCAGTTACAGAGGCCCAAGGGGGTGGCTCTGTCCTAGGTATGCACCAAGCCTCCTCCAGACCCAACCATCTCCACTCACCCCTATCCTTGTCTCCTCCAGCCAGACCCCTCCCTGGATCCTGAGAGCCTCCTCCAGCCCCACGTCATGGACTCTGCAGTCACCAGCCCTTCTCCTCTCAGGAAACTAAGTACCAGGAGGGGGTGTTGGAGAGGATGCCAAGACTGTCCCGTCAGGCCTCTGCTCAGGACCTCCAGCCCCTTTGCCACCCCAGCAGGCTGGTTTGGGACCAGACACACACACACACACAAATCTGCAAACACACATGTGCTCTTGGGGCAAAGGCCACACCCAGACAGGCCCACTGCCCCCCTCAGCTCACTGCACCCCAGCCCCCTCCAGCTGCACCAGCCGTACCAGCCCCACACTGAGCCTCCTGAGGCTCACACTTCGTCAGGCCCGGGCCTTGGCACAGGCTGCTCGTGTGCTTGGGTACGTGCCCCTCATCCTCTCCTCCTTGCCAGCTGACTGACTCATGCTCAGCTCAAACACCATCTCTCTGGGAAGCCCTCCCTGAGCCCCAGGCCACCTCAGAGCTGTCTGGTTTATGCACTCCTTAGAAGCACTGGACACAAAAAAATTTTAATAAAAGGAAAGAAGCACCAGGCAGAGTTGCAGTGACCAGGTTTGTGAGGATGTGATGCTTTTCTCTCCTGTCTCCCTTAGGCTGGGTGCTCCCTGAGACCATGTCTGTTTTGGCCTCCTTCACACACATCCCCAGTGCCTGTCCTACAGCATGGTACCCAGAACACTTCATATTCATTTATACAATGAAGGAATGAGTAAGTAGATAAAGAAATGAATGAGTAATGGTCAAATCTTCACACATACACAGCCAGAGAGAGAGAGAAATATGAAAACACACACACAGGAGTTAGAATTAGGAGACCCAATCCCGCTTGCTCCTTTCTGACTAGGTGATGTAGAGAAGTGTCTGGACCTCTGAGCTTCAGTTTCCCCATTTGTAAAGATCAGGACAAATAAATAACCCCTGGCGTGACGTGGGGAATGAAATGCACTAGTAAGTGGCAAGTGCCCCAAATTGGTCCCTTTTGGAGGGATGCTGCCCTGTCCACACACACATACACTAAGCCTGGCCAGAGGCAGAGCTCCCATCTGGGGCCCTGGCTGGTGCCTCTTGACCAAGCAGAGAGCACAGCGGTGGCTGTTGGTCCACACAGTGGGCCACCCTGACCAAATGCTTGACGGGCATTTTCTTATTTAATTCTCTCCACAGATACCTCTTCTGACCCCCATTTTATAGAAAACAAGACTGAGGCTCTGAGAACATGTTTAGGATGATTGTGGGAAAGAAAACAGGACCCTGTACAAGCAACCCCACCTCTGTACTTCCTTTGCAGGTCCCTCTCTCTCTCCCACCCCTGATGCTGGCGTCTTCCTCCATCTCTTGCAATCCTTCTGGTCCCCCACCAGCTGCCACCTTCCCCTCCTCTCAAAAGAGGACAAAGAGAGCGGGGATAGGTCTGGGCTTGGCCTGGGTTCTGCCTGCCTCTGCCACATTGTGCCTCATTTTCTCCATCTGCAAAGTGGGGGAATAACAATACTACCTAGAGCTGTTGCAAGGAAATAAATAAGCTAATAGAAGTGGACGCCCCAAACCACTTTCCCTGTTCTGTGTGTCCACAGCTCACCTTCTATGGGTTTGCAAACATATTCAGAGACCTGACCTTGGGCTGAAGTGCCTGGGTCTAAGCATCCCTCGAGGGGCCCACAACCAATGACTGACAGGTCCAGGAATGTGAAAGCCCAGTTCATTTGCTTTCAGGTAGGACAAACTCTGAGGCACCCCTCCCACTCCAGAGCTCCCCATGGAATTAGGCTGCTCCCTTACCTGAACCCTCACCTAGACACACTCGTATCTTAATACATCTCTTGCACAGAAGTCTTGATCTCTAGGTCAAGACTTCTGGGCACCCTGGCCTAAGAAACAAGTCAAGCTGTTCAAAATGGGCCTGGCTCAGAGGAAAGGCTCAATCCATATAGGCTACTATCATTATATATTTTTTTCAGCTATGCCCTATGGCATGTGAATCTTAGCTCCCCAACTAGGGATCGAACCCATGACCCCCTGCATTGAGAGCACGGAGTCTTAACCACTGGACCACCAGGGAAGTCCCTAGCTACTATCATTTTAATTTTTGGCAACCCCAAAATAGATACCTTTGTCTCTTGAAGCCTTAATTTCCTCATCTGTAAAATGGGCACATTGACACCTGCTCCGCATAAATCTACAATAAATAATTGAGTGAGAAATAAACACATGTCCCACCTTCACCGTGGAGTGGCCCTGGGTGAAAGTTCCTGCCCTTCTTTGTCACTCCCACCTCCCAGCTCTCCCCCTAGTCCCAGCAGTTAGGAATCCCCACTGCTGCTTGACCCAGAGGAAGAAGCTCCTGCTTCCCTCCCCTAAAAGCAGGAAGACTTCCCATCAGACTGCAGATACCCTGAAATCAGCACAGCCCTCCTCCCATCTGAACAACTGCCCTCATAGCTATAATCTACCCTCCCAACCCTTCTGGATGCAACTACAGCTGCCTGGGCAGTCGCACCATCCCACGATGTACTACAGCCATCTTTTGCTAGTTTCATCAGAAGCAACTGGTATGTTTTTAGAAATTTTGAGAACTGGCTGTTAAACTGTTGGCAACTTGAATAAGCCACAGTGGGAATGTTTACACCATGGAAATTGACAAATGGTACCAAAACAAAAAACAGACTTTTTTTGTGGAGAATGAGTTTACCAACATACAATTAATTCTATCCCTTTAGCAGACCCCCACCTGAGCCCCTGTCCTGCCCAAACATATAAAATACTTTGTATTTTTCTAAGTTTAAAAAGCTAAATCACTTTGATTTCTGCATGGGTTCTTTCTTTTCTGTGGGTACATGGTTCACCTTAGGAAACAAACAAAAAAAACGGATTTTATATTCCCCTCTTAGCACCTCCACCTTTCAATATACATCCCTCATAGAAAGGCCCATTGTGACCTCTTTTCAAAGATTTAACTCAAAGGCTCTTAGAAATGTTGACTCCCAGAAACCCCAAATTATAGTAACTTTAGATTCTGAAATCCTGAAACCTTTGACTCCTGATCTTAGACTTCAGTTCAGTTCAGTTCAGTTCAGTCGCTCTGTCATGTCCAACTCCTTGCGACCCCATGAATCGCAGCACCCCAGGCCTCCCTGTCCATCACCAACTCCCAGAGTTCACTCAGACTCACGTCCATCGAGTCAGTGATGCCATCCAGCCATCTCATCCTCTGTCGTCCCCTTCTCCTCCTGCCCCCAATCCCTCCCAGCATCAGAGTCCCAATTTGAGGATTTGTTTCAGAGTTAACAGGTGAGAAAATATTCCACCCCAGGGTAGTCAAACTAACTGTGTCCCCCTGGGAATTCTTCAGGAGACACCATGCTGGAGCCATCCACTGCTCAGTGGGTCCAGGGATGGAATGAAGCCTTGCCTTTTCAGTTGAGCCAAGTGAAAGTCACTCAGTTGTATCCGACTCTTTGCGACCCCATGGACTATACAGTCTATGGAATTCTCCAGGCCAGAATACTGGAGTGGGCAGCCGTTCCCTTCTCCAAGCGATCTTCCTAACCCAGAGATCGAACCCCGGTCTCCCACATTGCAAGTGGATTCTTTACCAGCTGAGGCACCAGGGAAGCCCAAGAATACTGGAGTGGGTAGCCTATCCCTTCTCCCAGAAGATCTTTCCAACCCAGGAATCAAACCAGGGTCTCCTGCATTGCAAACAGATTCTTTACCAGCTGAGCTACCAGTTGAGCCAAAGATCAAGTATTTGGTGTGAGTTTACGGTCTAGTGTGTGTGTGTGTGTGTGTGTGTGTGTGAGCACTCAGGCACCCAGTCATGTCTCTTTGTGATCCCATGGATGATAGCCCACCAGGCTGCTCTATCCGTGGGATTTTCCAGGCAAGAATACTGGAGTAGGTTGCCATTTCCTCCTCCAGGGGATCTTCCCAGCCCAGGGATCAAACCTGAGTCTTTGGCATCTCCTGCACTGGCAGGCAGATTCTTTACACTGTGCCACCTGGGAAGCCATGGTGTCATAAAATACATATATTTAAACGCTGGAATTTCACTCAAGGTGGCAAGATGCCCACAACCATCATGAGAGGTGTCTAGGAGGCAAAGCCACACTCCTGCCCTTTTACATGCTCATGATGTCTTACAGAAACCCCGAATGGCTCTCTCCCTCCTCAGTCATAGTTGAAGCTCTATATAGTCCTCAATCAGAGAAAATTAAAATCACAGACATTTGGGGGTGGAAGGGACCTCACAGTCAGGCCCTGTCAAATGCTGAAATCTCTCATACAGCATTGACCCACCCACCCCCCACCGGAGAGTTCATTCAGCATCTGTTTGAATTCCTTCAGTGGCAGGGAGCTCACCACCTTGCAAGACAGCTCTTGTCACTGCGGCTCACTTTTAATTATCCTGCTGGAACAAGCTGTCCCTTCCCATAATGCCAGTCCTTAGTGAACATCTCCAAGCTCCTCCCCTACAGCAGCTGGGACCTGGGAGAAATCAGGGCCTGCCTGCCTGGGGAGCCCTAAAGCACCAGTTTTGGGATAGAAATGATGCTCCGGGAGCTCGGAGAAGGACCAGTCACTCTAATGAGCCTGACGACTCCCTTGAAACCAACCACCCCCCACCGCCACCAATTCGGCCTGTAATTTCTGAATATTCATGGACCCCTACAGTCCCATGATCCAGTCCAAATCTCTTATCACATAGATGAGACAATTGCAGCCCAGAGACCAAAGAGACTTTCCCAAGGTCAAGGTCACACAGTACTTAAGAGGCAGAATCAGGATCCAAACCTACATCTTCTGCCTCAAATCCTGCCAAGTTCCCCCCAGCCCACCCCACCTCCATCAAGCCCCATTTTCCAGCCCAGCCTAGACAAGCCCAGAATCTGAGATCTGAGGCAGAGCCTCTCCCGTGCTTTCCTGGCCTCCCCTCTCCCCACCCCTGGAGTTGGGGAGAGGTTCGATCTGCCTGGCAACCCTCAACCACAGTCACCACAGGAGACCTTGGTGTGTACACAGGCCACTGAAGGGGGCGGACAGCTGGGCCCAGTGATGGGTGGTTTTAATATTTAAACACAGTTTGCTGCTGCACAGCCAAAGGCAAAAGCCAGCTGCCTCCTTTTTCTTCTCCTTCCTCTCCTTCCTTCTTCTTTTTTTTTTTTTTAAATCTTTAATGTCTCCCGCCAGCCCGCCAGTGGGGGAGGTGTTGCTGGAGTGTCATATTTCAAAGGGTTGCCACAGCTGGAGGGATATTCGGAGCATTTCCAGCCAATCCATTGTGTATAAATACATAGATATATATATATAGGTTTCATTATCCCCTTCAGGGCTGCCAGAGAATATATTCTTTTAATATGTATAATATATTTGAGCTGCTACATGACTCGCCGAGGGGGGAGGGAGGGTGGGTGGCCCACAATTGACATTTCAGAGGCATTTCCAGGGAAGAGAAACAGCTGACTTTGGGAAAGGGGAGGACTGCGTTCAGTTGAGATTGGTTTCTGGGGTCCTGTCGCTAGGATGGAATGGGGTCCCCATCTTCTGCCTGAGCCCAGCGTGGAGATTTATCTGGTCCCTTGAGATGCTTCATCTGATCCTTTTGTGTATCTGTAGCTTTCCACTGATCGGTGGTGTTCAGCTATAACAAAAGATTTGAGGGCCACATTACCCTGATCTGCCACAGTCACAGGAGTTCAAGGCTGTATGCCTGCTGTGTGGCCTTGGGCAAGCAGCTTAAACTCTCTGAACCTTAGTGCCTGTCTGTAAAAGCAGATGGCAGGCCTGTCTTGCAGGGTGAAATCAGATCGTGTCGGTGAACATGGAAACAGATTGCCAAGTGGGTGCTCACAGTGGGGGACGTGACCCACTTACGGGAATGAGGTTGGCGTGAGGGAGGGCTTCCCTGGAGAAGCGCCAGAGACCCCAGAGATGACTCCAAAAGAAGAGGGTCAGGGCAAGGGAATATTCCCTTCTCTCCCAAGCCAATATTCCCTACCTCCCAGGCCTTCAAGGCTAACAGACCTTTAGGCCATTTAAGACCCACTAATGGGATAAGTCCAGAATGAACTGGGCTGCCCTCAGTGGGCAAGCTTAGTTTGGAGTGAGTCCAGGGCCTGAGTGCCCCTGACTTCCACCTCTGCAAGTGCATGGTGCAAGGCTTGAACCTCTGTGTTCTGTGTCGCTTGCCAATTCCTCTGGGTGATTCCCCCAGCTACTTCCCAGAAAGCAAAGTAATATCTTTCTTAGTAGCTGGGATTATTTAGAAATGAGGTCAAAATTAAAAGGAGGCTTGTTTTCCCCTGGCATTTCTCAGCATCTCAAAAACTCTGGCAGCCTCTGCTCATTGTCTCTCTCGGGGTTCCCTCCTCATTCTCTTGCCACTGCCTCTTCCCTCACTTGGGTAGAGCCACCCGGGAGAGGAGGACAGAGGTCACCAGGGTCCCAGTGGAAACAGACACCCTGAGCTCTGGGATAGGGGTTCCCCCACACAGACCCAGATCGGTTGAATCAGCAACCCCAGGAAGCTTTCGAGTGGGTAGACT
>SJYQ01027201.1:3781-30041 GCA_006410935.1 Redunca redunca
GTTATAGTTAAGTTATAGTATTATGTTAGTTTCAGGTGTACAATATAGTGATTTAAAACTTTTGTAGATTATAAATTTTATTTTGAATTTAACTTGGAAAAGAGAACTTAAGGGAATAATGAGTATATTTATTACCTCAGAATTATTACATTTATTCTGTAGAGCTCCAAAGTTCAAAACTCCACTTTATTAATTTATCAAAATCCTTTCACTCGGTACTGTTGTCAGTGTGGCTAGGCATTGAGAATACAATGGTTAGCCCAAAGAAGCATGATTTCTGCTTTCGTAGAGTTTATCTTGTAATGGAGGATAATAAGTTAGGATAGATTTACTGCCGTAATAAAGGCCTAAAACTAAAATGGCATAAATAAGATAGAAAGTTATTTCTCTCTCATGTAATACCTGGATGTGACTCCATTGTATTGTTGCTTTACTGTTCCCAAGATGCCTTTATTTACATTGTCCAAGAGGGCTCACCACCCCTATGTCTGCATTTTAGTCCGTAGAACAGGGGAAAGGGTGAGCCTGCTCCTTAGCTTTTAGACTGTAATGTAGAAGTGGAATATTTTCCTTCCGCTCACATCCTGTTGTCCAGAACTTGGTCACATGGCCCCCATCTTACTGCAAAGGAGTCTGGGAAACGTGGTCCTGTTTCTGGATGATATTGTATCTATCCATAATCAGGGTTCAGTGACTACAGAAGCAGGAGAGAGCAGATAGTGAGAGAGATTCTCTGTAACATAGAGGAAACTTAGCAAAAACTTCACACAAGTTAACATAAAATAGCAGCTGTGTAAGTGCTACAACTCGAGGTAGAGCATATGGGGGAATTTGATGTAGATAAGGAAATTGAAGAGGCCTTCTCAAAAAATTTACTGAAGGAGAGTAGGATCAGAGAGCCTGGTGGGAGATGGCATGCTATAAGAATATCAAAATAACATTAATAAACACAATGTATTGCTTAACTGTTAGGTATCTAGGGCTTTCCTCAGAGCTCACTTGGTAAAGAATCTGCCTGCAATGCAGGAGACACGGGTTCAATCCCTGAGTCAGGAAGATCCCCTGGAGAAGGAAATGGCAACCCACTCCAGTATTCTTGCCTGGAGAATTCCATGGACGGAAGAGCCTGGCAGGCTACAGTCCACGGGGTCACAAGATTCAGACACGACTTGGCAACTAAATCACTACCACCATTGGGTGTCTAACCCCAGGATAACTCGGCATGGTGGTTCTTGGTATGTCCATTTTGCAACAGAGAAGACTGAGGCTTCATAAGTGACCCATCCAGTGGCTGCACAGCCAATGCTTTTACGCAGTTATGTGTGCCAAGCACTGGGCCAACTCTTTACTCTCGTTTTTCTCTTTGCTTCTTACAACAACCCGAAAAGTTGGGTTCTGTCATTATCCCATTTTGCAGTTGAGGAATGTTAGGTTTGGATTTGGCTAAAGTGACAGATCTGGTAAGTGGCAAAGTTAGAACTCAAACCTAGGTCTTTCTGATTTCTTTTTAATTTATTTTTTTATTGAAGGATAATTGCTTTACAGAATTCTGTTGTTTTGTGTCAAACCTCAACATGAATCAGCCATAGGTATATGTATATCCCCTCCCTTTTGAATCTCCCTCCCAATTGCACCCCTCTAGGTTGATATAGAGCCCCTGTTTGAGCTTCCTTAGCCATACAACAAATTCCCGTTGTCTTATCTATTTTACATGTGGCAGTGTAACTTTCCATGTTAACTCTTGCCATACATCTCACCCTCTCCTCCCCTCTCCCCATGTCCATATGTCTGTTCTCTATGTCTGTTTCTCCATTGCTGCCCTGTAAGTAAATTCTTCAGTACCAATTTTCTAGATTCTGTATATGTGCATTGGAATATGATATTTCTTTCTCCTTGTGACTTCACTCTGTATGATAGGTTCTAGGTTCCTCCACCTCAGAACTGGCTCAAATGCATTCCTTTTTATGGCTGAATAATATTCCATCGTATATATGTACCACCACTTCTTTATCCATTCATCTGTCAGTGGACATCTATGTTGCTTCCATGTTCTAGCTATTATAAATAGTGCTTTAATGAACAGTGGGATACACGTGACTTTTTCAGTTTTGGTTTTCCTCAGGGTATAAGCCTAGGAGTGGGATTGCTGGGTCATATGGTGGTTTTATTCCTAGTTTTTAAAGGAATCTCCATACCGTCTTCCATAGTGTCTGTATTAATTTCCATTCCCACCATAGTGCAAGACCGTTCCCTTTTCTCCACACCCTCTCCAGCATTTATTGTTTGTAGACTCTTTGATGAGGGCCGTTCTGACTGGTGTGAGGTGATACCTCATTGTAGTTTTGAGTTGCGTTTCTCTAGTAATGAACGACATTGAGCATCTTTCTGTGTGTTTGTCAGCCGTCTGTTTATCTTCTTGACAAACGTCTGTTTAGGTCTTTTTCCCATTTGTTGATTGGGTTGTTTTTCTGGTATAAGTTGTATGAGCTGCTTGTGTATTTTGGAAATTAATCCTTTGTCAGTTTCATTTGCTATTATTTTCTCCCACTCTGAGGGTTGTCTTTTCACCTTGCTGATAGTTTCCTATGCTGTGCAAAAGCTTTTCAGTATAATCAGGTCCCACTTGTTTACTTTTGTTTTTGTTTCCATTACTCTAGGAGGGGGTCGTAGAGGATCTTGCTTTGATTTATGTCATCAGGTGTTCTGCCTGTGTTTTCCTCTAAGAGTTTTTATAGTTTCTGGTCTTACATTCAGGTCTTTAATAGAGTTTATCTTTGTGTGTGGTGTTATGAAGTGTTCTAATTTCATTCTTTTACACGCAGCTGTCCAGTTTTCCCAACACCGTTTATTGAAGAGGCTGTCTTTGCCCCATTGTATTTTCTTGCCTCCTTTGTCAAAAATAAGGTGAAAAATAAGATACCCATAGGTGCATGGGTTTATTTCTGGGCTTTCTATCTTGTTCCATTGGTCTATATTTCTGTTTTTGTGCCAGTACCATATTGTCTTGATGACTGTAGCTTTGTAGTATAATCTGAAGTCAGGAAGGTTGATTCTTCCAGCTCCATTCTTCTTTCTCAAGACTTCTTTGGCTATTAGGAGTCTTTGGGTTTCCATATGGATTGTGAAATTTTTTGTTGTAAATCTGTGAAAAATGTCATTGGTAATTGATAGGGATCACACTGAATCTGTAGACTGTTTGGTAATATAGTCATTTTCACAATATTGATTCTTCCTACCCAGGAACATGGAATATCTCTCCATCTGTTAATGTCATCTTTGATTTCTTTTGTGTCTTATAATGTTCTGTGTACAGTTCTTTTGTCTCCGTAGGTAAGTTTATTCCTAGATATTTAATTCTTTTTGTTGCAATGGTGAACAACCGTTGATTGATTCCTTAATTTCTCCTTCTGATTTTTCATTGTTAGTATATAGAAATACAAGTGGTTTCTCTGTATTGATTTTGTATCCTGCAACTTTGCTAAATTCACTGATTAGCTGTAGTAATTTTCTGATACTATCTTTAGGGTTTTCTATGTACGGTATCATGTCATCTGCAAACAGAGCTTTACTTCTTTTCTGATCTGGATTTCTTTTATTTCTTTTTCTTCTCTGATTGCTGTAGCTAGGACCTCCAGAACTATGTTGAATAATGGTGAGGAAAGTGGACACCTTGTCTTGTTCCTGATCTTAGGGGGAATGCTTTCAGTTTTCATCACTGAGAATAATGTTTGCCATAGGCTTATCATACGTGGCCTTTACATTATTGAGGTAGGTTCCTTCTATGTCTGTTTTTGGAAGAGTTTTAATCATAAATGGGTGCTGAATTTTGTCAAAGGTTTTTTCTGCATCAATTGAGATTGTCATATGGTTTTATCTTTCAATTTGTTAATATGTTGTATCACATTGATTTGCATATATTGAAGAATCCTTGCACCCCTGGAATAAACCCACCTTGATCATGGTGTATGAATTTTTTGATGTGTTGTTGAATTCTGTTTGCTAAAATTTTGTTGAGGATTTTTGCATCTGTGTTCATCAGTGATATTGGCCTGTAGTTTTCTTTTTTTGTGTTGTCTTTGTCTGGTTTTGGTATCAGGGTGATGGTGGCTTCGTAAAATAAGTTTGGAAGTGTTCCTCCTCCTGCAATTTTTTTGAAAGAGTTTTAGAAGGATAGGCATTAGCTCTTCTCTAAATGTTTGATAGAATTCTCCTGTGAAGCCATCTGGTCCTGGGCTTTTGTTTTTGGGGAGATTTTTGATCACAGCTTCAATTTCAGTGCTTGTAATTGGGTTGTTCATAATTTCTATTTCTTCCTGTTTCAGTCTTGGAAGATTGAACTTTTCTAAGAATCTGTCCATTTCTTCCAGGTTATCCATTTTATTGCCATATAGTTGTTCATAATAGTTTCTTATCCTCTGTATTTTTGCATTGTCTGTCGTAACCTCTCCTTTTTCATTTCCAATTTTGTTGATTTGACTCCTCTTTTTCTTGATGAGTCTGGCCAAAGGTTTGTCAATTTTGTATATCTTCTCAAAGAACCAGCTTTTAGTTTTATTCATCTTCACTATTGTTTCTTTTTCATTTATTTCTGCTTAGGTCTTTATGATTTCTTTCCTTCTACTAATTTTTGTTGTTGTTGTTCTTTTTCCTGTTGTTTTAGGTGTAAAGTTAGGTTGTCTGTTCGATGTTTTCCTTGTTTCTTGAGGTAGGACTGCATTGCTCTAAACTCCCTCTTAGAATTGCTTTTGCTGCATCCTGTAGATTTTGAGTTGTCATGTTTTCATTGTCATTTGTTTCTAGAAATTTTTTGATTTCCCTTTCGATTTCTTCAATAACCAGTTGGTTATTTAGAAACATATTGTTTAATCTCCGTGTGTTTGTGTTTTTTACAGTTTTTTTTTCCCCTGTAATTGATATCTAGTCTCATAGCATTGTGGTCAGAGAAGATGCTTGATACGATTTCAATTTTCTTAAATTTACTGATATTTGTTTTATGACCCAAGATGTGATCTATCCTGGAAAATGTTCCATGAGCATTTGAGAAGAAGGTGTATTCTGCATTTGGATGGAATGTCCTGAAGATATCAATGAGATCCATCTCATCTAATGTATCACTTAAGACTTGTGTTTCCTTATTAATTTTCTGTTTTGATGATCTGTCCATTGGTGTGAGTGGGGTGTTAGAGTCTCCTACTATTATTGTGTTACTGTTAATTTCTCCTTTTGTGTCTGTTCGTGTTTGTCTTATGTATTGAGGTGCTCCTATGTAGGTTGCATAGATATTTGCAATTGTTATGTCTTCCTCTTGGATTGATCTCTTGATCATTATGTAGTGTCTTTCCTTATCTCTTGTAATCTTGTTTATTTTAAGGTCTAGTTTGTCTGATATGAGGATTGCTACTCCAGCTTTCTTTTGCTTCCTATTTATTTGCATGGAATATATTTTTCCATCCTTTCACTTTCAGTGTATATGTGTCTTTAGGTCTGAAGTGGGTTTCTTGTAGACAGCACATATATGGGTCTTGCTTTTGTATCCATTCAGCCAGTCTGTGTCTTTTGGCTGGAGCATTTAATCCATTTAAATTTAAAGTAATTATTGATATATATGTTCCTTTTGCTATTTTCTTAATTGTTTGGGGTTGATTTTTAAGATCTTTTTCTTTCTCTTGTGTTTCTTGACTATATAAGTCCCTTTAACATTTGTTGTAAAGCTGGTTTGGTGGTACTGAATTCTCTTAATTTTTGCTTGTCTGAAAAGCTTTTTATTTCTCCATTAATTTTGAATGAGATCCTTGCCAGGTACAGTAAATCTTGGTTGTAGATTTTTCCTTTTCAGTACTTTATATCCTGCCATTCCCTTCTGGCCTGCAGAGCTTCTTCTGAAAGATCAGTTGTTAAGCATATGGGGTTTCCCTTGTATGTCACTTGTTCCTTCTCCCTTGCTGCTTTTAGGATTCTTTCTTTGTGTTTACTCTTTGTTAATTTGATTAGTATGTGTCTTGGTGTGTTTCTCCTTGGGTTTATCCTGTATGGGACTCTTTGTGCCTCTTGGACTTGATTGACTATTTCCTTTTCCATGTTGGGGAAATTTTCAACTATAATCTCTTCAAAAATTTTCTCATGCCCTTTCTTTTTCCTCTTCCTCTGGGACCCCCATAATTCCCAGGTTGGTGCGTTTGATATTATCCCAGACATCTCTGAGACTATCCTCAGTTCTTTTCACTTTATTCTGCTCTTCAGAATTTACTTCCACCATTTTATCTTCCAGCTCACTGATTCGTTCTTCTGCTTCAGATTTCTGCTATTGATTCCTTCCAGAGTATTTTTAATTTCAGTAATTGTGCTCTTTGTCTCTGTATGTTTATTCTTTAATTCTTTTAGGTCTTTGTTAGTTGATTCTTGCGTTTTCTCCATTTTGTTTTCAAGGTTTTTGATCATCTTTACTGTCATTATTCTGGATTCTTTTTCAGGTAGTTTGCCTATTTCCTCTTCATTTATTTGGACTTGTGTTTCTAGTGTGTTCCCTCATTTGTATAGTAGTTCTCTGCCTTTTCATTTTTCTTTTTTTAACTTACTGTGTTTGAGGTCTCCTCTTCCCAGGCTGCAAGGCTGAATTCTCTCTTCCTTTTGGTTTCTGTCCTCCTGAGGTTGGTCCATTGGTTTGTGTAAGCTTCCTCTAGGGTTAGATTTGTGCTGAGTGTTTTGTTTGTTTTTCCTCTGATGGGAAAGGCTGAGTGAGGTGGTAATCCTGTCTGCTGATGATTGGGTTTGTATTTTGTTTTGTTTGTTGTTTAGATGAGGTGTTCCCCACAGGGTGCTACTGGTGGTTGGGTGATGCTGGGTCTTGTATTCAAGTGGTTTCCTTCGTGTGAGTTCTCACTGTTTGATCCTCCCTGGGGTTAGTCCTCTGGTAGTCTAGGGTCTGGGAGTCAGTGCTCCCACTCCAAAGGCTCGGGGCTTGATCTCTGCCTCAGGAGGAGCCCCCGCCGCCCTCTGCTCCATGGCTGGGGTGGGGGCTCCCGCAGTCTTTCCTCCCTGCTGACCTGTTCTCCATGGCTCTGCGGTGTTCCTCCAGGACCCTTCCTGGGCTCCGGGCCTCACCTCATTCGCGGGGTCGCTGGGCTTCCTTCCCAGCATCACGTGGAAACGCTAGGTGTTCCCACTTCCTGACATAGTTTCTGGTCTTTCTGATTTCTAGCCGTGTCCTCCTGACCCTGCACTTGCTACTTTCCTGTGATGTGTAACTGCCTTTATTATCATTATCTAGCCCCGGAGGCCTTATTCTTGGAGGTAGATTTGGGCTCAGTGTACGTGAGGAACCTTCTGAACACTAAAATTATAAACAACAGAATTAGTGACTTTTTAACTCATAGATAATATTTAAAGAGCTGCTTAAAAATATTTTTATTTTGATTTTAGAGATTAGCATATAAGGTAAATTATTTGAATCTTGAGGGGCCTTTAATCCGGAGAGCCTATGAATTTTTGAACATAAATGTGTAGTAATAATTTGGGAGAATGGCATTGAAACATGTATACTATCAGGTAAGAAACGAATCGCCAGTCTATGTTCAATATGGGATACAGGATGCTTAGGGTTGGTGCACGAGGATGATCCAGAGAGATGATATAGGGTGGGAGGTGGGAGGGGGGTTCAGGATTGGGAACTCATGTACACCCGTGGCTGATTCATGTCAATGTATGGCAAAACCAATACAGTATTGTAAAGCAAAATAAGGTTAAAAAAAGTGTAGTGACTTAAATATGCATATTTCAATAAAGTAATTCAACAAATTGTTATGTAATCTGATATCAAAATAGATTAGGTTTATTTGTACTAAGATTTGAATTTTGCTTATGAAAAAATTTTAAAATTAAAAATGTTTAGTTAATTTTCCTTGCATTTTCAGCATGTTTGTAAAGCACTTCAAGAGTTTTATACAGTTAACTGTTCAGCTGAAGATGTTCTCAACTTGGATTCTAGCACTGAGGAAAAATTTAGCCGCCATTTAATATTTCAACTCTGTGATGTGGCATTTAAAGATAATATTCATGTTGGTAAGCGAACTGTTTTTTTTTTTAAGTTGCAGTTATATTGAAAACTTATATTTTCCTTTCTACTTAATGTTTTATATTTGTCACATTTTTAATGGTCATTAATTAACCTATCCTAAAAAATACATCATGATTTTTCATGTTTTAAGTATTTGCCTCTAGTTCTAGACTTACTTCTGTGCCTGACACAGTTTAGATGAATTCGTATACTCAGGATATCCTTGGCAGTGGTGCCTCTTGCTTTGGATACTGGGATGGTCATGCGTGCCACGGGCCTGGTTTTTATTCCAAGAAGAGTCGTTACAGAAGTTTTCTGGATAATGCAGGAGAGACCCAATTCACATCTTACCTGTGATGCCTCAGATTGGGATTTCTGACCTTTGCTTTAGCATTTTAGCATTGCTTTATCCTTTAATACATGAGGGCTGGGCTTGGGTCCCAGGCCACACTCATGAAGCCTTGTTTGTTCAGGTCAAATGTTAGGGTGGGGAGAAGTCTAGATGTGTAACCCTGAAAGTATAACCAGAGGATTAATTCCAGGACTGGACATTTAGGGGTACAGGCCCAGATATAAGTGAAATCAGTGCACGGGAGAACAAATAGGCCGAAAGGAAACACTGAAAACCAAGGTCTGAATAAAAGTCAAACTCCTGAGGGCATGTCTTAGCAGAGGTAGGGCAGGCAGGTGACTGACTGAAGTTCAGGTAACAGGTAACCCATTCAGAACAACTATCTGACAATTTCAGGGGTACCAAGGGCAAAGGCATGAGCATAGCTATTAACGGACTGGCATAAAAGTCAAGGTCTAATTGCTAGAGTAGGGTAACACGCGGTCAAGTGGCCTAGTGTGCTGTGTACCAAGGACTCATTATCTTCCCGTTTTCTGTTTGCTTAGTTGGATATCTCTTCTCTCTTTAATCCCTCGTTGGTGTTCAGTTGATCAGTCATGTCTGATTCTTTGAGATCATACGGACTCCAGCACACCAGGCTTCCCTGTCCCCCAGTATCTCCTGGACTTTGCTCAAACTCATATTCTCTGAGCCAGTGAGGCCATCCAACCATCTCATCCTCTGTTGCCCCCTTCTCCTCCTGCCTTCAATCTTTCCCTCCTGCCTTTTAGTCATCAGGGTTTTTTCCAATGAGTTAGCTCTTCAGATGGCCAAAACATTGGAGCTTCAGCATCAGTCCTTGCAGTGAATATTCAGGGTTGATTTCCTTTAGGACAGACTAGTTTGATCTTGTTGTCCAAGGAACTCTGAAGAGTCTTTTCCAGGACTACAGTTTGAAAGCATCAGTTCTTTGGCACTCATCTTTCTTTATGGTCCAACTCTCACATCTGTATATGACTACTGGAAAAACCATAGCTTTGACTGTGTGGACCTTTGTCACCAAAGTGATGTCTCTGCTTTTTAATACACTGTCTAGGTTTGTCAGAGCTTTTCTTCCAAGGTTTCAGAGCTTTTGTTCCAAGGAGCAAGCGTCTCTTAATTTCATGGCTGCAGTCACCGTCTGCAGTGATTTTGGAGCCCAAGAAAATAAAGTCTGTCACTGTTTCCACTTTTTTGTCTTCTATTTGCCATGAAGTGATGAGACTGGGTGCCATGAGGTTTTCTGAAAGCTGAGTTTTAAGCCAGCTTTTTAACTCTCCTCTTTCACTTTCATCAAGAGGCTCTTTAGTTCCTCTTTGCTTTCTGCCATTAGAGTGGTGTCATCTGCATATCTGAGGTTATTGATATTTCTCCTGGCAATCATGATTCCAGCTTGAGCTTCATCCAGTCTGGCATTTTCCGTAATGTACTCTGCATGTAGGTTAAATAAGCAGGGTGACAGTATACAGCCTTAATATGCTCCTTTTTCTGTTTTGAACCAGTTCATTGTTCCATGCTTTGTTCTAACTGTTGCTTCTTTTCCTGCATATGGGTTTCTCAGGAGGCAGGGAAGGTGGTCTGGCATTCCCATTTCTTTAAATAAAATTTCCCACAGTTTGCTGTGATCCACACAGTCAAAGGCTTTGGCACAGTCAGTGAAGCAGAAATAGATATTTTGTGGGAATTCCCTTGCTTTTTCTATGATCCAGTGGATGTTGGCACTTTGTTCTCTGGTTTCTCTGCCTTTTCTAAATCCAGCTTGTACATCTGGAAGTTCTCATCTCATATACTGTTGAAGCCTAGCTTGAAGGATTTAGAGCATTACCTTGCATGTGAAATGAATGCAATTGTGCGGTAGTTTGAACATTCTTTGACATTGCCCTTCTTTGGGATTGGAATGAAAACTGACTTTTTCCAGTCCTGTGCCCACTGCTGAATTTTCCAAATTTGCTGGCATATTGAGTGAAGCACTTTCACAGCATTATCTTTTAGGGTTTGAAATATCTCAGCTGGAATTCCATCACCTCCACTAGCTTTGTTTGTAGTGATGCTTCCTAAGGCCCACTTGACTTCACATTCCATCACCTCCACTAGCTTTGTTTGTAGTGATGCTTCCTAAGGCCCACTTGACTTCACATTCCAGGATGTCTGGCTCTAGGTCAGTGATCACACCATTGTGGTTATCTGGGTCATGAAGACCTTTTTGTACAGTTCTTCTGTGTATTCTTGCCACCTCTTCTTTATATCTTCTGCTTCTGTTAGGTCCATATCATTTCTGTCCTTAGCCCATCTTTGTATGAAATGTTCCCTTGATATCTCTGATTTTCTTTAAGAGATCTCTAGTCTTTCCCATTCTATTGTTTTCATCTTTTATCACTGAGGAAGGCTTTCCTATCTCCTCTTGCTATACTTTGGAACTCTGCGTTCAGATGCTTATATCTTTCCTTTTCTCCTTTGCCTTTCACTTCTCTTCTTTTCTCAGCTATTTGTAAGACCTCCTCAGATAATCGTTTTGCCTTTTTGCATTTCTTTTTCTTTAGGATGGTTTTGGTCACCACCTCCTGTACAGTGTTAAGAACCTCCGTCCATAGTTCATCAGGCATCTATCTATCAGATCTGGTCCCTTAAATCTATTTCTCACTTCCACTGTATAATCATCAGGGATTTGATTTAGGTCATACCTGAATGGTCTAGTGGTCTTCCCCACTTTCTTCAATTTAGGTATGGATTTGGCAATAAGGAGTTCATGATCAGAGCCACAATCAGCTTCCAGTCTTGTTTTTGCTGACTGAATAGAGCCTCTCCATCTGATTTCAGTTAAGACCATCTGGTGATGTCCATCTGGTGATCACCATCTGGTGATGTCCATGTATAGAGTCGTCTCTTGTGTTGTTGGAAGAGGGTGTTTGCTATGAGCAGTGTGTTCTTTTGGCAAAACTGTTAGCCTTTGCCCTGCTTCAGTTTGTACTCTAGAGTCAATACTTGTTAATATCCGATCTTTCATCCCTTGGGTGTTAGTGATTGTCCAGTCTGTCCTTGTCATTCTGTCTGTGCCCTTCATGGTCATCCACTATCATGGCCTCAGTGCCCACTTGTGTGTTGATGACTCTCAAATCTTATCTGCAGCCAAGAGTGGTCTCACGTTAGACATCCCCTCACACACTTCAAACTCAGCATGTCTTTAACCACACTGCTCATCTTTTCCTCCAGACTTGCCCCTTCTCCTGTGACACGTGTATCTGAGTGGTGTGAGCGTCCACCCAGTTACCTCAGTAGAGTTGCTCTCACTCACTCCCTCTAGTCCGATAGTGAGAGTGCTCTGGTCATATCACTTGTGTGCCTGGAACTGTTCCAGGATCATTCCTTGCTTCAGGGGAAGGTGCAGAGCCCCTGGTTTTCAAGGTGAGGCCCGCGGGGTGCTGGCCCGTCCCCAGCCACTTGGCTCTTCTTCATCCGCCCTTCACTTAGCTCCCGCCCGGCCACATGTCCCTGGTGCTTTGCACTTTTTTTGCCACTCTCTGGCCAGTTCGCTTGGTCTGTTGAGATTCAGTGTAGGTGCTGTCATCTGAGAAGCCGTGTCTGTTACCCCTCAAACCCGAAGATGGGTTTGTGTGTTATCTGGGTTATAGAGCACACCCAGGAGCTGTTACGTCAAAGCACCCACCGCCTTTGAGGGTGATTTCTTGTTTTTGTTTTGTTTTCTCTCTTCCTAGTTAATGTTTCTTTAGGGCATGGATTGATTCTTATGCACTATTGTATTTCCAGATCTTATCAAATAATAATGTCTTTATCAATAACATTAATAAGATAAAAATCATAAATACAAGTAGTGGTATAACATTTGCTGAATGAATGACTGCATGTTCAGTTCAGTCACTCAGTCGTGTCCGACTCTTTGCGACCCCATGAATCGCAACACGCCAGGCCTCCCTGTTCATCACCAACTCCCGGAGTTCACTCAGACTCACGTCCATCGAGTCCGTGATGCCATCCAGCCATCTCGTCCTCGGTCATCCCCTTCTCCTCCTGCCCCCAATCCCTCCCAGCATCAAAGTCTTTTGATGAGTCAACTCTTCGCATGAGGTGGCCAAAGTACTGGAGTTTCAGCTGTAGCATCAGTCCTTCTAAAGAAATCCCAGGGCTGATCTTCAGAATGGACTGGTTGGATCTCCTTGCAGTCCAAGGGACTCTCAAGAGTCTTCTCCAACACCACAGTTCAAAAGCATCAATTCTTTGGCGCTCAGCCTTCTTCACAGTCCAAGTCTCACATCCATACATGACCACTGGAAAAACCATAGCCTTGACTAGATGGACCTTAGTCGGCAAAGTAACGTCTCTGCTTTTGAATATACTACCTAGGTTGGTCATAACTTTCCTTCCAAGGAGTAAACATCTTTTAATTTCATGGCTGCAGTCACCATCTGCAGTGATTTTGGAGCCCCCCAAAATAAAGTCTGATACTGTTTCCACTGTTTCCCCATCTATTTCCCATGAAGTGATGGGACCAGATGCCATGATCTTCGTTTTCTGAATGTTGAGCTTTAGGCCAACTTTTTCACTCTCCACTTTCACTTTCATCAAGAGGCTTTTTAGTTCCTCTTCACTTTCTACCATAAAGGTGATGTCATCTGCATATCTGAGGTTATTGATATTTCTCCCGGCAATCTTGATTCCAGCTTGTGTTTCTTCCAGTCCAGCGTTTCTCTTGATGTACTCTGCATAGAAGTTAAATAAGCAGAGTGATAATATATAGCCTTGACGTACTCCTTTTCCTATTTGGAACCAGTCTGTTGTCCCATGTCCAGTCCTAACTGCTGCTTCCTGACCTGCATACAGATTTCTCAAGAGGCAGGTTAGGTGGTCTGTTATTCCCATCTTGTTCAGAATTTTCCACAGTTTCTTGTGATCCACACAGTCAAAGGCTTTGGCATAGTCAATAAAGCAGAAATAGATATTTTTCTGGAATTCTCTTGCTTTTTCCACGATCCAGCAGATGTTGGCAATTTGATCTCTGGTTCCTCTGCCTTTTCTAAAACCAGCTTGAACATCAGGAAGTTCACAGTTCACGTATTGGTGAAGCCTGGCTTGGAGAATTTTGAGCGCTACTTTACTAGCATGTGAGATGAGTGCAATTGTGCGGTAGTTTGAGCATTCTTTGGCATTGCCTTTCTTTGGAATTGGAATGAAAACTGCATGTTAGGTGGTGAGCTCTGCCGTCAGGGTGTGGAGAAGGAGCCCTCAGCAGGACATTTCTTTGATTCCTATTTACTCCTCACAGTCTGCTCTGTGACTCCTAGCCCCGAGGCTAAATATTGAGATTTGTTGCTGGGGAAGAAGGAGAAGGGAACTTGGACAGGTAATTGGCAGTCTCTGCTACAGCAGTTTTCTCAAGGCAGCTGACAGTCAAGCTGGCTTGAAATCAGATTCCATCATACAGACTAAAATAAGAAAGGCTTCGCTGTCAGAGCAACATAAGCAAAAGTACAGACACGAGTTTGTGACTAATGTGCGGAGCAGTGGGAATCTAGGGTGGCGAGAGTGAGAGACAGTCCCAGGTGCTTAAGTGGGGTGCCATAGCATTATAATGCTAGAGGCCAGAACCAGAGGTGCAGAGACTACAAAATAACCCCAGCTCTCCACTTTGGTTCCTCTCTCTCCGTGTATCTCTTGGTGACCTTTCTATTCCCTGTTGTCAGCCTTTCTGAAAGAGGGATTAGGCTAGGTGTAACAGCACAGACTGTGAGCAGGATGGACAGATTGGGTCTGCTTGAAGCCCTCTGCTGCCAGCCTGCCACAGAACCTGAAATTCTAGGATTGATATGTTCTTTTGGGTTATTCCCAGCCAGTAGTCCCGGTGTGAATGATGAGGGGAGGGAGACACGGCCCGGGGAAGGGCAGCAGAGGGCAGAGCCGTTTGCGGAGCCTGTGTTGGCGTTAAGGTGGCCCCTCCGTGGTCCCAGCCTGGCCCGGTTGTCTCCGTGCCGCAGGTCAGAGGCCTCCCAACCTGCTCAGCGTGGCCTTCACAGCCAGTCTGCAGCCACGCCTTCTGGAGTGTCACGTGATACCCAGGAAGATTGACTTTATCAATTTATTGCTTTGCTGTCCTTTGATATATCAGGATTACAGCTGGTTCAGTAACCACGCGTTCTTTGTGTCACGTAGGTGTAATTTTTTGTACACTTCCAGGAAAATTGACTATCAGTTTTTTGCTTTATTATCCTCTGATATAGCATGTTTTTTTTTTTTTTTACTCAGTATTTGTTTCCCTCATCCCAGAGATAATCTTGTCTGATGTGATTGCAAGCATCAAATGTTTCTGCTTTCATTTTGATGCTTAGTGTTATACAAGATAGTGAATTTGTTCCTTTGATTAAGGAACTAATCGAGTCTAATTTGGAGGAAAAATTTTGAACTTAGAGCATGTGTGTCTTGTAATTTAAGGGTTCAAGCTGTCTGGTAAGTAAGTAACAAACCCAGACTTTAGCTTTAGAGATTAAAGTTTAGTTTTTCTTACAGTAGTGCATTTGTCCTCTGTTGCTACGCATGAAACAGCCTAACCAAATTATTTACTTGATTTTTGTGGTATAAGCAATATATGAAAGTTCAAAGAGGCTCCGGATTGTCGTACCATCTTTTCTAGGTACAGATATCACTACTGATACTTAGCGCTCTTAGAATAAGTCTTGACATACAGTAAATGTATTTACTTGCTTTAGTTCTGGGTTTTAGTTATTGGGCCACAACCCAGCTCATGGCCACATAGAAGAAGGGAGGAAGAGCATGAACCTTAAACTGATGGCTGTGAATGTCGGGGTTCTTGGGGATGTCAGGGCAGGTAAAGGAGAGAGAAGCAAGTTCTGAGAAATTTGCTGACATCCTGACTTCAGGAGAGTATGGCAGAGCTTGGTAGAGTGCTGTTCACACATATAAGCCTTGCTTTGTTTTATTTTATTAATAAATAAAAGTCTTCAGTCATTGATTTGAATGTAAACTGTATGCAGTTTGTGTTCATCAAAGTGCGTTTTGGGGGACAGAGCATTAGACCCAGGCCCGCGCTAGCAACAGTGACAAATCTTACGTTAACCTTCCCTTCTGAGATTTGATCATAAGTTACACAAGCTCCCTTGCGAAAGGGAGTTTAAGAAGTTAAAGATTACACAAGAGGAAGGACACATAGGAGACGTGTGTAACAATTTGTAATAACTACTCACCCTTAAAACCAGAAATCAAAACTAGAAGCTCTACTGTGTAAAATTGCTGCGTGTGGCTCTGTGGCCAGATCTTGGTATGGTTTGCAGAAAAGAATTTGATTAACCTTTTAATTTTTCCTTTAGGTAATTTTGTGCGAAAAATCTTACAGCCTGCTTTTCACTTACTTGCCAGTGAAGATGATGATATGACCCCAGAGACGACAGGCCATGAATTTACCCATTTTTCTGAAACAGCAAGTGAACAAGGAGCTTGCTTTAGTAAAATGTCCACAGATAACGACGTAGGAAAGAGCTGGACATCGCATTCAGAGAAACTGGGGAGGCTGGGGTCGGCTCAGCAAAGCAGTCCTGATCTGTCGTTTTTAATAGTGAAGAATGACATGGGAGAAAAGCGTCTTTTCGTGGATCTGGGTACGTGGAATTGACCGCTTTCTGTTAGACGGAGCTGTGTGCTGCTGTGAGGCACCGCTCCGTGCCCGCTTGTCACTTGCCTCGGATTCTCACCCCCAGCACTGCCCCTCGGTGAGAGCGGGGTCACGAGCAGAGCGGGATCCGAGAGCTCAGGTGCTGGAACTGTCGGAGGTTTCTGGGCTGAGATCCCAGAGACGGCCCGGGGGACCCCCAGACAGGCTGGCCGGCGCTGTGGAGGAGGGTGCTTGTGGCTGGCTCCTGCTCTGAAGTGCTCACAGGGGCACGGTTGGGTCAGCTGTCTCCAGCACTGCTGACAGGTTTAATTAGATGAAATAACCTATAAAAAGCAGGTACAGTGTAACAGTGGCATGCTCGGTGGGCAGAGTAAGGCTGGCGGTTCTGCACCAAGGAGCTTTGCAGGGCTGCCTCCTCAGCTTCCTGCTGCGACCGCACCAGGCTTCTTCAGCTCCGCTCTCTTCTGCCCTGCCCCTTTCTGCTCGATGAATCCAAGGGTGTATGTATGAAACACTGTGTGAGACCTCAGCCTCGGTAGGTAGCACGCAGGCCAATCAGCACCCCCAATTCAGCTGAGCTTCCATTTGGCAACCTAAACCTGACTTGGTATTGAGCTCTAGCTTGTGATTTGAAAAGCTGTTAAGAGCAGCATTTTTCCATTGATGGTTAGAACAATTCAGAGAGCTTCAGTGTCTGCAGCTTGAAGAAAAGTGAGTTTAAACCATAAGCAAGGTTACCAGGCCAGCCAGGCTGAGAGTAGGGAAGTGTTCTGTTGTATGGCCTGTCTTCCCAGCGCCCCTTAAGACCAGCTATAACAATGTAGAAGTATAATAGCCATACCTGGTTTTATTACATTTCACAGATACTGCTTTTTTTTTTTACAAATTAATTTTTACAAATTAATTAATATCACAGTTTTTCCAGCAGCGTTTGCTCACTTTGTGTCTTTGTTTCACGTTTGGTAATACTTGCAGTATTTCAGACTTTTTCATTGTTATTATATTTGTTTTGATGACCTATGATTACTGATCTTTGATGTTAACTGCTATGACTTGAAGGCTCAGATGATAGCATTTTTTAGTAATAAAGTATTTCATAATAAAGGTATTTACATTTTTGAAGACAATACTGTTTGCACCTTGAATGCTGCTAAGTCACTTCAGTCGTGTCTGACTCTGTGTGTCCCCATAGATGGCAGCCCACCAGGCTCCCCCGTCCCCGGGATTCTCCAGGCAAGAACACTGGAGTGGGTTGCCATTTCCTTCTCCAATGCATGAAAGTGAAAAGTGAAAGTGAAGTCACCCAGTCGTGTCTGACTCTTAGCGACCCCCTGGACTGCAGCCCACCAGGCTCCTCCGTCTATGAATGAACTGCAGTGCAATGGAAACATGACTTTAATATTCACTGGGAAATGAATTCTGTGGGACTCTGTTCTGGTATCTGCTTTATTGTGGTGTTCTGGAACTGATCCCACTGTAGCTCAGAAGTGTGCTTGTGGTTTTCAGTGCACAGGTCTTTCGCTTCCTTGGTTAGATTTATTCTTAGACATTTTATTCTTTTTGATGCAATTTAAAATGGGATTGTTTTCTTAATTTCTCTTTTGACGTTTGTTATTAGTGTGTAGAAACACCACAGATTTCTATACATCGATTTTATTTTCTGCAGCTTTATTGTATTCATTTATTCTAACAGATTTTTTGCTGGAGTCTTTAGAGTTTTCAGACAGACGGTCCCCGACTTATCGATGGCTTCACTTAGGTTTTTTCCTCCACTTCCTGATTTCACGATGGTGTAAAAGTGGTATATTCAGTGGAAACCATACTTTGGAGTTTGCGTTTTGACCTTTTCCTGGCCTGGTGATGTGTGGTGTGTGTCGCGCTCGTCTGAAGCTGGGCGGTGACAGCGAGCTGCAGCTCCCAAAGCCGGGAGACTGACGCACTTGCGCCCGGTTTGTAAGCGGACGGCAGGTTTGCTTTTTGCTTTCAGTATGCTGTTTAGTAAGTCACATGGGATATTCAACACTGCATTACAAAACAGGCCTCGTGTTAGATGGCTTTACCCAGCAGTAGGCTAATGTAAGTGTTCTGAGCATGTTTAATGTAGGCTAAGCTAAGCTGTGATGTTTAGCAGGTTATTTAAAGGGGGTGAGGGCATTTACCTTCAGCAGTTGGCATTTACTTCTCCAGTACCTGCTCCAGGACGTTTCCTGAGGGCAGCTGTCTTTAACCCAAACCCAGGTCCTGTGGAATGAGGTCCTTTAAGCACCAGGGATTATGTAGTAGTTACAGAAAATGGAAACAGTGACAAACTTTACTTTTTCTTGGGCTCCAAAATCACTGTGGATGGTGACTGCAGCCATAAAATGATGCTTGCTCCTTGGAAGAAAAGCTATGAAAAACCTAGACAGTGTATTTAAAAGCAGAGACATTACTTTGCTGAAAAGGGCCATATAGTCAAAGCTATGGTTTTTCCAGTGGTTATATATGGATGTGAGAGTTGGACTATAAAGAAAGCTGAGAGCCGAAGAATTGTTGCTTTTGAGCTGTGGTTTTGGAGAAGACTCTTGAGAGTCCCTTGGACTGCAAGGAGATCCAACCAGTCCATCCTAAAGGAGATCAGTCCTGAGTGTTGAAGGACTGGAAGGACTGATGCTGAAGCTGAAACTCCAATCCTTTGGCTGCCTGATGCGAAGAGCTGACTCATTAGAAAAGACCCTGATGCTGGGAAAGATGGAGGGCCGGAGGAGAAGGGGATGACAGAGGATGAGATGGCTGGATGGCATCACCAACTCGGTGGCCCTGAGTTTGAGCAAGCTCTGAGAGTTGGTGATGGACAGGGAGGCCTGGCGTGCTGCAGTCCATGGGGTCGCAAGGAGTCGGACATGACTGATGACTTAGCAGCGACACAGACGCCGTGCAGAGGCTGGCCACGGTCTCGGCCACCTGTGTCCTGCAGCAGCCGGGGCCGTGGGGAGAGGTGGCTTCCTGGGCGTGAATGGGAATGGACTGTGCCTGAGCAAACATGAAAGGCTGTGAGTCTACCTGCTCTTTCCCCCTAAAGCAGCACACAGACACCCCATCCAGACCAATCTGTTCAGGCTCCACAGCACACAGCTGCAGGTGCTTAGATGCTGGGAGGCTCCACTCTCAGGAAGGAGGCTTCAGCTGGGATCCCCAGCACAGGAGAGATGCAGACCGGCGGAATTTTGCCTTGAGATTCCTCGAGGCCTTGATGCCACACCAGCCTCTTGTCCCAGCCAGACCTGGCACACTGTAGACCCTCCCAAGGGGTTCCACCCGGGGCACCGAGCCCGGCTGTGTTGACCCCACCTTCGCTGAGCAGTGGGACCCAAGCCTGCTCGGTCTGCAGGGGTGGGACAGCACCCCTAGTCTGGGAGGTCGGAGATGAGCGAGTAGGCACTGCTTTGCTTTCCTTTCCTTTAACACCTTGCCGATGCTCCTTTGAAGTATATAGTGGATTTACATACAGTTGTGATGGCTGTCAGCGCTCACCCCGGGTTGGGGTGTTATGTTACCTATGGGCCAGCTACTGTTTTTTCGGACTTTTGCCGTAGAACATCTAGCAGATGGTGTTCCTCAGGTCGTTGTGTATTGTTAATCTCAGAGACACTTTTCTGTGAATACCAAGCTGGAATATAGGAGATAAGTTTTGTGGACTATCTCTTAGAGATATGGAATCCCTGTATATGTCCAAGGAAGAAAGGAAGGAAGGGGATAATCACTGTGGATTAATTGATACAGATACTGAGTTTTTTGTCAATTTACATACGGGCCTCCTGATTCATTCCATTCTTTCACTTTGGTTTCTTTTTTTTACCGGAACCATTTGTTTGACTTTGATTTCTTAGAGTCTCTTTCTGCATTATAAATTTGCTGCCTTGTATGTCTGTTTTTCATTTACCTGGAGAATTCCTCACACACCACGTTCTGCCTCTGTGTGACTGGCTTCCTTAGTGCATGAGCCCATCCCGGCGGCCACCAGTGTCATAATTCTGTAACTTAAGTGGCGGTTTTACAGGACTGAGAAACAGCCTTCCGCATCTAAGTGGCACATCCTGTTTAGGCTCTGATCTCCTGTTGCAGATGCTGGTTGTGTCCCGATCCTGGCGAGGGAAGCGGCGCTGCACGTGCCTTTGCCGTGTGGTTTTCTCAGGATGCAGGCCCTGCTGTGGGAACGTCTGATTCTAGGCTTAGCCCATCGTGACAGTTTTTTTTTTTTTCAGTCACTCGAGGCCTCTCCATTATACTGGCTGCTGCCAGTCTATATTCATACCAACTTAGGGGGATTCCTTTCTTCTCTAGGCGGCCTCTTCCGGCAGCGTTTATTGTTTTTAGAGTTGGGAAGATGACCATTGTGCCAGGTGGGATGTGATTTCCCATCGGCCTTTTGACTGACATTCCTGTGGCGCTAAGGGGTGTTTACCATTTTACTCGTGGTGGAGGTTCAAATTGTTTTTCCTTTTCTTTTTAAAGTGGTTGAGGACAATTTACCTTTGGCAGTTGGCTTCCTGGAAGTCGGCTGTGTTTGGAATTTACTTCTCCAGTACCTGCCCCAGGACGTTTCCTGAGAGCAGCTGTCATTAACCCAAACCCAGATGTGAATTGAGGTCCTGTTAGCACAGGGATTACGCTGTAGTTCCGAAAATGTCCACAAGGCAGCAGCACTTTCTGTTCACCCACCTTTGTTTCCTGGGGCCACCACACCGTGAAGGAGAGTTCGCTTCTTGGTTGGTGAATTAGTGGATTGTGCCTTAAATACTAAAGCGTTTAAGTCCTAAAGCATCACACAGACACTCCATCCACACTTATCTTAGGGGTTCACAGTACATTCTTGTGGGTGCTTGGAACCTAGGAGGCTGCGCGCTTAGGAAGAGGGCTTGACGTGGGCAAGGAAAAGTGCTGCCGCCTTGTGGCCATCTTCGGGAACTACAGCTTAGTCCCATGGTGATCACAGGAGTTTAATTCATAGGACCTGGGTCTGGGTTAATGACAGCTGCCCTCGGGAAATGTAGGGGCGCAGGTATTGGAGAAGTAAATGCCAAACACAGCTGACTTACATTAGTCTTGTTGTTATTCAGTCGCTCAGTCCTGTCGACTCTCTGTGACCCCATGGACTGCAGCACGCCAGGCTTCCCTGTCCTTCACCAACTCCCAGAGCTTAAACTCTTGTCCATCAAGTCAGTGATGCCATCCAACCATCTCATCCTCTGTCGTCCCCTTCTCCTCCCACCTTCAATCTTTCCCAGCATCAGGGTCTTTTCTAGTGAGTTGGCTCTTCTCATCAGGCGGCCAGATATTGGAACTTTAGTTGCAACATTAGTCCTTCCAATGATTATTCAGGACTGATTTCCTTTAGAATGGACTGGTTGGATCTCCTTGCAGTCCAAGGGATTCTCAAGAGTCTTCTCCAACACCACAGTTCAAAAGCATCAATTCTTCTGCACTCAGGCTTCTTTATGGTCCAACTCTCACATCCATACATGACTACTGGAAAAACCATAGCTTTGAATAGACAGACCTTTGTTGGCAAAATAATATTTCTGCTTTTTAATATGGTGTCTAGATTTGTTGTAGCTTCTCTTCCAAGGAGCAAGCATCTTTTATTTTCATGGTTGCAGTCACCATCTGCAGTGATTTTGGAGCCCAAGAAAACAAAGTCTGTCACTGTTTCCATTGTTTCCCCATCTATTTGCCATGAAGTGATGGGACAGAATACCTTGATCTTCGTCTTTTGAATGCTGAGTTTTAAGCCAGCTTTTTCACTCTCCTCTTTCACCTCTTTAGTGAAAGAGGCTCTTTAGTTCATGTTCAATTTTTGCCATTAGGGTGATATCATCTGCATCTGAGGTTCTTGATATTTCTCCTGGAAATCTTGATTCCAGCTTGTGCTTCATTCAGTCCAGCATTTCACATGACTTACTCTGCATGTAAGTTAAATAAGGGTGACAATATACAGCCTTGACGTACTCCTTTCCCTATTTGGAACCAGTCCATTGTTCCATGTCTGGATGTAACTGTTACTTCTTGACCTGCATATGGGTTTCTCAGGAGGCAGGTCAGGTGGTCTGGTATTCCCATCTCTTTCAGATTCTGCCACAGTTTGTTGTGATCCACATAGTCCAAGGCTTTGGCATAGTCAATGAAGCAAAAGTAGATGTTTTTCTGGAATTTTCTTCGTTTTTCTGTGATCCAGCATTTATTGGCAATGTGATCTCTGGTTCCTCTGCCTTTTCTAAATCCAGCCTGAACATCTGAATGTTCTGCAGTCACGTACTGTTGAAACCTGGCTTGGAAAGTTTTGAGCATTACTCTGCTAATATGGGAAATGAGTGCAGTTGTTTGAGAATTCTTTGGCATTGCCCTTCTTTGGGATTGGAATGAAAACTGACTTTTTCTAGTCCTCTGGCCACTCCTGAGTTTTCCAAATTTGCTGACATATTGAGTGCAGCACTTTAAGAGCATCATCTTTTAGTACTTGAAATAGCTCAGTTGGCATTTCATCACTAGTCACCTCCACTAGTTTTCTTTGGAGTTATGCTTCCTAAGGCTCACTTGCGTTTACATTCCAGGATGTCTGTCTCTAGGTGAGTGTCCACACCATTGTGGTTATCCGGGTCATTAAGATCTTTTCTGTGTAGTTTTTCTGTGTGTTCTCGTCACGTCGTCTTAAGCTCTTCTGCTTGTTAGGTCCTTGCCATTTCTGTCCTTTATTGTGCCCATCTTTGTATGAAATGTTCCCTTGGTATCTCTAATTGTCTTGAAGAGATCTCTAGTCTTTTCTGTTTTTCTTTATTTCTTTGTATCATTCACTGAAAAAGACTCTCTCCTTGCCATTCTCTGGAACTCTGCATTCAGTTGGGCATGTTTCTCTTTCTCCTTTGTGTTTCCTTTCTCTTCTTTTACCAGCTGTTTGTAAGGCCTCCTCAGACGACCACTTTCTTCTTGCGTTTCTTTTTATTTGGGATGGTTTTACCCACCACCTCCTGTGCAGTGTTACGAACCTCTGTCCATAGTTCTTCAGGCACTCTGTCTACAAGGTCTGATCCCTTGCATCTGTTCGTCACCTCCACTGTGTAATCGTAAGGGGTTTGATTTAGGTCATATATGAATGGTCTAGTGGTTTTCCCAACTTTCTTCAATTTCAGCCTGAAATTTGCGATAGAGTTCATGATTTGAGCCACAGCCTGCTCTTAGTCTTGTTTTTGCTGACTGTATAGAGGTTCTCCATCTTCAGCTACAAAGAATATAATCAGTCTGATTTCAGGAGTGGCCATCTGGTGATGTCCATGTGTAGAGTCATCTTTTGTTTTCTTGGAAGAGGGTGTTTGCTGTGACCAGTGCGTTCTCTTGGCAAAACTCTGTTAGCCTTTGCCCTGCTTCATTCTGTACTCCAAGGCCAAACTTGCTGGTTAATCCAGGTATCTCTCGACTTCCTACTTTTGCATTCCAGTCCCCTATGATGAAAAGGACATGTTTTTTTGCTGTTAGCTCTAGAAGATCTTGTAGATCCTCATGGAATGGTTCAACTTCAGCTTCTTCGGCATTAGTGGTTGGGGCATAGACCTGGATTACTGTGGTATTGAATGGTTTGCCTTGGAAACAGAGATCCTTCTGTCATTTTTGAGATTGCACCCAAGTACTGCATTTTGGACTCTTGTTGACTGTGAGGGCCATTCCATTTCTTCTAAGGGATTCTTGCCCATAGTAGTAGATATAATGGTCATCTGAATAAATTTACCCATTTCCATCCATTTTAGTTCACTGATTCCTAAAATATTGATGTTCACTCTTGCCATCTCCTGTTTGACCACTTGCAATTCCCCTTGATTCATGGACCTAACGTTTCCAGAGTCCTAGGCGGTATTGTTCTTTACAGATTCGGGCTTTCCTTTCAGCACCAGACACGTCCACAGCTGGCTCTCCTTTCTGCTTTGGCTCAGCCTCTCCATTCCCTCCAGAGCTGTTTATCCACTCTTCTCCGGTAGCATATTAGACAGCTACTGACCTGAGGGGCTCATCTTTCAGGGTCATATTTTTGTGCCTTTTCATAGTGTAAATGGGGTTCTCAAGGCAAGAACGTGGAAGTGGTTGGCCATTCCCTTCCCCAGTGGGCCACGTTTTGTCAGACCTCTCCACCACGGCCCGTCTGTCTGGGTGGTGCTGCGTGGCGTGTGTCATAGTTTCATTTATTACATGAAGCTGTGATCCATGTGGTCATTTGGTTAGTTTTCTGTGATTGTGCTTTTCATTCTGGGTGCCCTCTGATGTACATTGCCGTATTGTTCATCGTTTTCTGCTGTTTCATGCTTCCTCTGTTTCTTTCCAGCTTTCTTGCTCTCTCCCTCTGCGGTTTGATGCATGTCTAGCGGGCTTCCCTGGTGGCTCAGCTGGTAAAGACTGCCTGTAATGCAGGAGAGCATGCTTCATTTCCTTTTGTCACGTTGTGTGTGGACTGTAGGTTTTTACTTTGTGGTTACCATGAAGCTTACATATAACAACTTTTAACAGTTTGTTTTAAGTGATAAGAACTTAGGTTTGGGAATATTCTAAATTTCTAACTTCTAACCCCACCCCTGTCATCTGTGTACCCCTTAACTAAGTATAGTATTTGTACTACTTTTGTCTTTTAACCTTCATACTAATTTTATGTCTTAGTCCACCACCTGTACTATATATTTGCCTTTATCAGTGATTTGTACCTTCCTATGTTTTCTTAGGGCTTGCCAGGTGGCTCAGATGATAAAGAGTCCACCTGCAGTACAAGAGACCCAGGTTTGATCCCTGGGTCACGAAGATCCCACGGAGAAGGGAATGGCAACCCACTCCAGTGTTCTTGTCTGGAGAATTCCATGGACAGAGAAGCCATTAATACGTCTTTTATTTTTTCAGTATAAGGAAGTCCCTTTAATATTTTTACAAGGCTGGTTTGGTGGTGAACTCTGGAGCAAGGTAGAGGGGTGAAGATGATCCAAGAAGGGAAGGTGGCTCCCTCCAGCTTTAGCAAGGCAAAAGGCGAGAGGGAAGGTGGTGCCCAGCAGCCTCTGTCCTTCGGTATACCAACAAGACCTTGCCCCTCAGGCCAGTGCTTTAAAATGAGCAAACGAACCTCTCACATGAGGAATGGCTGCTTTTCAAGGGGCTGCTTCTGAACTTGACTCTGAGGCAGGCGAGTCTCACACTGCCTCCCCTGTGAGCCCTTCAGGAACCCCAGAAAGTCTTCACAGCCCCATGGGTTTCTTTCCTTTTCATCGTGTTCGTGGGGTTCTTGAGGCAAGAAGCCTGGCGTGCTGGAGGTCATGGTGTCACAGTCAGACTCAGCTTAGTGGCTGAGCAACAGCGGCTCTCGAGAGTGGGAGCCCAGGTGGTCTTCAGATCCACTGGTTTGCGGGGCTCGTCTCTCAGACGCTGTCTTAAAAGTCGAGGTACCTGGACGGGCAGTACTTTGCTCCTTGGGGAGAAGCTCCCGGTTTGAGTGCCCTGCAGGCTGGGAGCTGCTGTGTCTGGTGGGGTCTATGACTAGAGTGCGTCTCAGCCTCTCCTAGCAGCTTCAGTGTGATTTCCCTCTCACTGCCTGAGAAGGGGTCTTCCACCCGGTAGATTTTGTCCACGTGAAATTGTTGTGTATATTGTTGTAGAGTGTGTCCACGAAAAAAGGTGAATTCAAGATCTGTGTCGCTGTTTGGAACCAGAACCATGTGTTTTTTCTAATAATGCTGAACAGAATTAATATTTGCTGACTATAGAAATACACCACTGAAACCATGTATTCATACTGTTTTTTAATTATATAGGAGTTTACACAAGGAATAGAAACTTTCGACTCTATAAATCATCAAAGATAGGAAAGCGTGTGGCTTTGGAAGTTGCTGAAGATAACAGATTTTTCCCTGTACAATCGAAGGATATTTCGAAAGAAAATCAATACTTCCTGTCGTCTTTGGTCAGCAACGTCAGGTGCGCAGGACTGTGTGTTCAAGGATATTTATTAAGCAACGAATGGCACTGTGAATTACTGAAATGTGAACTGTATGAAGTTTCTATATTTTGAGTTAAAGTTCTTAAAATTCTAGGTTAACTGTTCTTTTTTGCCTACTAACTAGAAAATAATAGTAAAAGTTATTTTTAACTACTTATTTTTCTCTTTATGTTCTTTTATATTTGATATATTTTCCAGGTTTTC